>MDKF010919512.1:0-72402 GCA_026770625.1 Nicotiana glauca
AAATCGTGGACCTAGTAGCTGTCCACTATGAATTTCCCAAGTGGCTCCAGACATTCCTCAAGGCGTGTGACCATCTTACCACAGAACTCATATGTTACTCTGTCACTCTCCTATTTTGGTTCAACTCTCTCCTTTAAGTAACTCCTAGACTTCTAATTTTCACATTTGACCTTCTAGCAATTCAACCAGTGCAAAATACCTACCACATGTCCTTCCTTGTCCTTCGCCGCCCAATTGTTTCCCCAAATCCGAATCCATCTCAGCAACACTCAAAAAATGAGCCGTTGCCAACTCTAAACCTCTTAGAAGATCATCTTTCTTGAGGCATCAATACTAGAAGTACCAATTCGATTTCGAAATCGCTACACTCTGTTATCTCTAACAACCCCGTCTCAGGCACCATTTCACAATACCCTGCCCCGAAGGCAAATTGAAGAAGGCCATAACATCGAAGAACCTTAACTCATTCAACAAAGACGATGAAACCACATCACAATTGAGAACTTTACCACACTCGAAAATACCAAGCCTCGTTATTCCATCAATCCAAATCTGAACAATCCTAGTCCGATTGCCTTTCCTCTACCGAAAATAAAATACTGAATCTCTGAATCATGCACTGTGTACAACCTCCTTTCAGGTCATTCACTGCCTCGACGCCTAGACAAGAATCCTTCCATTACACAAACACTGTTTGATAGCAATGCACGAATCATCATAACAATCAATGCCAAATCTCAAACCCTTAGGTAATACTGATGCTGAGCTTAAATGACAGGACGACCTTCCGAAAGACGACGGTAATAGCCCAATCAAATATGCAGGTAGAAATATCTTGCACCATCTATGTAGTACCATGAGAATACCTCGATTCCCAATCCATAACAAGCGCTTTACATCACATAAGATTGAATAGGAAAGAAATAGAGGTGCAAGCCTCAAAAGGATCAATTCGCACGACGAGGAATCAAGAAGGGAAGTGCTCCTAACAGCCTTGTAGCCTCTTGAAGATAAATACAGATGTCTCTATACCGATCTGCAAGACTCTGCTAGACTCACTCATGACACGCGAGACCTAAGTGAACCTAGTGCTCTGGTACCATGTTGTCACGATCCAAAATCCATTACAGTGTGTGATGGTGCCAGACACTACTTTCATGCTAGCCAACACTAAATAGTTAATTAAATTCTCATTTTTATATTTTTGAGATTACAAATTTCCTCTAACTTAACTAATAAAAGATGAAATTTACAGAATAATAATAATATTTTCCAATTTCAATACTGAATATCCCATCATCATCCCAGAACCCTGTGTCCCAAGTGCATGAGCATTTACTAGGAATTAAAATAAAATACAATAACTGTTAGAATATAAATTTGGACAGAAAAGAAAAATACAAGTACTATGACGGAGACTCTACTAGTTACGGATCATCTCATAAGATGCAGCTCACCTAAGTCCCCATATCAATTACGACGCTGCGCCCATAAGGCCAATAGATGTACATGTGCCTGTAAAACAAAAAGTATATCAAGTGTATTATGAGTACGAAAATAACGTGTACCCGATAAGTATCCAGGTTAATCTCGAAGAAGTAGTGACGAGGGGTCGACTTCGTCACTTACTAGTGGTCCAATAATATTAGATACAGTAAAGAAGTGAATAAATATAAAACAGAGCAAATATATGAAACAAATATGTATAAAATACGTAGTAGAATTCCCCTCTTTACAATTTACTCAGGCTCTTAACTAGCAAGTTCCCTCCTTAATCGGAGCATATATATAGATATAGTGGATTTCATCAAAGAGGTTGTCATGATTCAAATCAGGGAAAAACTCTCAGATACACTGGCTTCTTGCCAAATATTACGCACGATTCCATGAGGATAATATAGATAGGAAATGCCGAGGCGTACGCGCCCCGATCCAACAATAAAGTAAATTGTACATTGCAGAGGGTTGGACGGCACAAACTATAGATGCATCTATTAACCTGCCGAGGCGATCGGCCCGCTCCCATGAGAGTAGTTGAAGGAGTTACCCCGCTCGGGGATCATACTTGCGACGCGGTCAAATATAAGTTTAAGGAATTATATCGCTCGTGAATCATACTTGCAACATGATCAAATATAAATTTAAGGAATCACCCCGCTTGTGGATTCATACTTGAGACGCGGTTAAGCGTAGATTTCTTAAGTTATTATTTAGTATTCTTTCATTCTTTACAAATACGAAGTTCGAATGAAAACTTTTAAGATCCCAAATACTTCCTCAATTTCAACTCCTCTCAAAACATTTCCTAAAAAACTCAACCTTTCTCCTTTTCAAGGCAAACAATAATCATAAATCAATAACAATATCAACAAGGCATGATATAAGCCTACAACTACCTGGACATAGACATAGCTAGTGTCTACTTACGGACTCTCATCACCTCGTGCGTACGTAGTCCCCACAAATAGAAGCACATAATAATTTAGTTCATCTATGGCATTAATTTCCTATTACAAGGTTATAAAGGAGACTTACCTCGCTCCGAAGTTCTATAACCGGCTCCAACATCGCTCTAACACCTCTAGCAGGTGTCTGTCGCTTCAAAACTAGTCAAGCAATGTGCAAACAATAAAAATATACTCTAATCATCATAATAAATCGATTTAGAACAGCTCCCAACTCCACTCGAAAAGTCACATTTGACATTACGAACCTACTCCAACTTCCGGAATCAGAATCCGACCCCAATATCAAAAAGTCCATTTCCGGTCTAATTCCTCAAAAATCTTCAAATTTCTAACTTTCGCCAAATGACCTCAAAATGACCTATGGACCTCTGAATCCACTTATGGACGCGCTCCCAACACCAGAATCACCATATGGAGCTATTCCCATAATTGAAATCCCAAACGGACATCGATAACATTGAAATGCACTTCAACCCAAATTTATGAAATTCTTCCAAAATGCTAACTTCTACAATAGGTGCTGAAATGCTTCAGGGTCATCCAAAACCTTATCCGGACATACACCCAAGTCCAAAATTATCATACGAACTTGTTGGAACCTTCAAATCTCAATTCCAAGGTCATTTACTCAAAATCCAACCTTAGTCAGAATCGTCCAACTTAAAGCTTCTGAAATGAGAATTCACTTTCCAAATCAACTCCGAACTTCCCGAATTTCAATTTCGACCACGCGAACAAGTCGTAATACCTGAAGTGAAGTTGCTCATGGCCTCAAACTGCTGAACGACACGCTAGAGCTCAAAATGTTGGGTCGTTACATTTTCTCCCACTTAAACATATGTTCGTCCTCGAACATGCTAAGAACTGCTTTGGAGTTGTCTGAAATCGTTATTTAACATCTCGTGCACAGTTCAGCACATTGGATTGAGTAAATCTGGAGATTCCTCTTTTGTTTAGGCAAATTAGCCTCAGAGCCAATTTCCAAAATCCGAGTGTTTTGATGCAGGTGAGGATGAGGGACTTCCATTATTGTCATGACCCTAGTTCACCGATCGTGAGCATGTCGTGATGGCACCTAGTCCCCACGACCAGGTAAGCCAAATATTGCAGAAAATATGACATTTGTAGAAAAACAGAGGAAAACCAAATTAAATAACTAAAAGTAACTGTACTGGATGCCACTCGGCATGTACAACTCAATAACACAAGTCTACTAAAACTCCCAAAGACCCGGAAACTCACGGGCAACACAGGATATAGAATGTATAGTATGGCTCTCAAACTCCAGAATATTCTAACAACCGAAAGATACAAAACTAGATACTAAAGATAGAGTAAGAGGAAGACTCGTCGGTCTGCGGACACAACAGAACTACCTCGAAGTCTCCATGATCCTCCGGCCTCACTGATAGTGCGCCTGAGTAGAGGTACCTGGATGATCTGCACATGAAAAACATGTGCAGGAAGGGCATGAGTATACCACAGCGGTACTCAGTAAGTGTCAAGCCTAACCTCGGTTGGGTAATGACGAGGAAGGTCAGGGCCCTACTGAGGTAAGATATAATAATAAATTAACAGTATGAAAGAAATGGTAGTAATGATGAGTACACCAGTGAGATAAGACAGGTCAAAAAGATGATAACAACTACACAATAAACAAAGTAAACACGGAATGTGTACAGCTCAATACCAGTGATAACAATGAGGATCTCCCAGGATACCGTCCTGTAGTCCTTTTTCTCATCTGTCCAGTGGATCTCCCGGGATACCGTCCCGTAGTCCATCACTTATGTAAATCCGAAGGATTTCCCGGGATATCATCCCGTAGTCCAACCATCAATATACAGGGGATCTATCAGGAATCTAACACGAAGTCCCAAAGTAAGAGTGCAAGGGGGATCTATCGGGAATCTAACACGCAGTCCCAAAGTAAAAGTGCAGGGGGATCTACCGGGAATCGAACCCGTAGTCCCAAAGTAAACAAACAAGGGGGGGATCTACCGGAATCCCACATCCGTAGTCCCAATGTAAATGCGCAATCACAGCCAGAAACAAACCAAGGAATAAAATATGAAAGATAGAGCAACAGATAGAACTAGTCTAGCATGCTTCACGTAGTACAGACAATACAACTTAAGCAATTAGGCAGTTAAGTCAGCTAAACATGCTTTCCTAATCTAGCACAAGTATGATTGTCAGGTAGGATAAGGCAAGTAAGAAAGAAAGCTAAATATCAACAACTTAAGTGAAATTGGTTTTTCATCAATCGGCTCAAGTACGTGCTCGTCACCTCACGTACAAGGCACTCAATTATCAAGAAACAAATCCTAAGGGGAAAAGGTCCCCCACACAAGGTTAGACAAGCCACTTACCTCGAACCAGCTCAATATCACTAGAAACCACGCCTTTGCCACGAGTATCCGACTCCAAATGGCCCAAATCCAATGATTTTCTCTTCAAAACCCACTCAAAATCGCCTTCTCCCGAGCTCTCAATCGATTTTCAAACTTATGAAATTAAACCCTCGAAATTGATTCTGAACAGTCATTTCTGCTTTTGCGGTCCCGCTTAAGCGGAAAACCAACCGCTTCTATGATTTTCATTAAAAGGGACAGGACCGCGTCTGCGATATAGGGGCCGCTTCTGCGGAAATGGCACCGCTTCTGCGGCTTCTAAGGAAGGGGGCACAAGCCGCTTCTGCGACGTCCAAGGCCGCTTCTGCGGCTCCGCTTCTGCGGTTCCCAAGCCACTGAAGCAAAAATACCAGAAAGAAAAATACCAGCTGCAGCAATTATTTAGAAATTTCTCCGTTAACCACCCGAAATCATCCTGAGGCCCCCGGAACCTCAACCAAAAGCACCAATACCACCTAATACCTTATTTGAACTTGTACCAATCCCTAAAACACCTAAAATAACACCGGAAGTCCGATTAAATCAAAGATTCAAGCCTAAGAACTTCAAATTCCAACAAAACACACTTTCGATCAAAAACCTAACCAAACCTCGCCCGAATGACATGAAATTTTGCGCACGCATCCCAAATGACATTACGGAGCTACTGCAACTTTCAGAATTCCAATCCGACCCTCGGATCAAAAACTCACTATCGGACCGAAAACTTCAAAAATTCAAACTTCGGTATTTCAAGCCTAAATGAGCTACGAGCCTCCAAAATACATTCCGAATACGATCCCAACCTCGAAATCACCTAACGGAGCTAACAGAACCATCGGATTTCCATTCCGAGGTCCTCTTCACACTGTTCCGAATACGGACCATTTTCAACTCTTAAGCTCTCATTTAGGGACTAAGTGTCCCAAAACACTCCGAATCCTAACATCGAACGTACCGGAAAACCAAAATAGCAGAAATAAACTTGGGGGAAGCAATTAATGGTGGGACCGGGGCATAAATTCCAAAAACGACCGGCCCGGTTATTACATCCTCCTACACTTAAACATTCGTTCGTCCTCAAACGAGCATAGAGAACATACCTGAAGTAGTGAAAAGATGAGGGCACTGACTGCGCATATCCTGCTCGGTCTCCCAAGTCACTGCCTCGGCCGGCTGACCCCGCTACCGCACCTTCACTGAAGCTATGTTCTTTGACCTCAACTTTCTTATCTGCCTGTCCAAAATAGCCACTGGCTCCTCAACATATGATAAATCCTTGTCCAACTGGACTGAACTGAAATCCAACACGTGCGACAGATTACCGTGATATCTCCAGAGCATCAAAACATGAAATATTAGGTAAACTCCGGCTAGGCTGGGAGGTAAGGCAAGCTCATAAGCAACCTCCCCAACTCGCCCCAAGATATCAAAAGGGCCAATAAACCTCGGACTCAGCTTTCGTTTCTTTCCAAACCTCATGACGCCCTTCATCGGCGAGACTCGAAGCAGAACCCGCTCACCAACCATATATGCAACATCACTGACCTTCTTGTCCACGTAACTTTTCCATCTGGACTGGGCTACACGGAGTCTATCCTGAATCACCTTAACCTTCTCCATTGCATTCTAGACCATCTCTGTGCCCAATAGCTTGGCCTCCCCCAGCTAAAACCAACCCATTGGAGATCTACACCTCCTACCATATAAAGCCTCATACGGCGCCATCTGAATCTTGGACTGATAACTGTTGTCATAAGAAAACTCCCCCAGTGGCAGGAAATGATCCCATGACCCTCCAAACTCAATCACGCACGCACGGAGCATATCCTCCAGAATTTGAATAGTGCGCTCAGACTGTCCGTCCGTCTGGGGGTGAAATGTCGTGCTCAACTCCACCCGAGTGCCTAACTCCTGTTGCACAGCTCTCCAGAACCGCGATGTAAACTGAGTACCTCTGTCTGACATGATAGAAACTGGAATACCATACAAATGGATGATCTCCCTGATATAAATCTCTGTCAACCGCTCCGATGAATAAGTGGTACACACAGGAATGAAATGTGCGGACTTGGTCAGCCAATCCAAAATGACCCAAATAGAATCAAACTTCCTCACGGTCCGTGGGAGCCCAGATACGAAGTCCATGGTGATACGCTCCCACTTCCACTCTGGGATCTCTATCTGCTGGAGCAACCCACCTAGACGATGGTGCTCATACTTCACCTGCTGGCAGTTGAGGCATCTAGACACGTAGTCAACTATATCCTTCTTCATCTGCCTCCACCAATAGTGCTGCCTCAAGTCCTGATACATCTTCGCAGCACCCGGATGGATGGAATACTGCGAACTATGGGCCTCTTCTAGAATCAACTCTCGAAGACCATCAACATTGGGCACACAAATCCAGCCCTGCATTATCAATACTCCATCATCCCCGATGGTCACATCTCTGGCGTCACCACGCTGAACTCTGTCCTGAAGAACAAGCAAATGAGGGTCATCATATTGCCGCTCCCTGATACGATCAAATAGGGAAGACTGAGAAACCACACAGGTTAGAACCCGACTGGGCTCCGAAAGGTCCAATCTCACGAACTGGCTGGCTAAGGCCTGAACATCCATCGCCATAGGTCTCTCTGAGGCTGGTAAATATGCCAAACTCCCCAAACTCTCTGCTCGGCGACTCAAGGCATCGGCTACCATATTGGCCTTGCTCGGGTGATAAAGAATATTAATATCATAATCCTTTAACAACTCTAACCATCTCCTCTGACGCATATTAAGGTCCTTCTACTTAAGCAAGTGCTACAAACTCCGATGGTTAGTATAGATCTCAAAAGTAACCCGTACAAATAATGAAGCCAGATCTTCAAGGCGTGAACAATAGCAGCTAACTAAAGATCGTGGACAAGGTAGTTCATGCACCTTCAACTATCTGGACGCGTAGGCAATCACCCTACCGTCCTGTATCAACACCGCTCTGAGTCCAACCCGTGAGGCATCACAATAAACTGTATAAGACCCCAAACCAGTAGGCAGCATCAAGATTGGGGCTGAAGTCAAAGTTGTCTTGAGCTTTTGGAAGCTCGCCTCACACCCTTCTTTCCACTGAAATGGGGCACCCTTTTGGGTCAATCCAGTCATAGGGGCTGCAATCGATGAAAACCCCTCCATAAAGCGACGGTAATAACCCGCCAAGCCAAGAAAACTGCGAATCTCTGTAGCTGAGGAGGGCCTGGGCCAACTCTGCACGGCCTCCACCTTCCTCGGATCCACTCGAATGCCCTCACTTGATACCATGTGGCCAAGGAATGCCACAGAACTCAGTTAGAACTCACATTTTGAGAACTTTGCATATAATTTCTTTTCTCTCAGAGTCTGAAGCACTGTCCTCAGGTGCTGCACATGATCTGCCCGACTCCAGGAATATACCAGAATATCATCAATAAAAATGATAACAAATAAGTCAAGATATGGCATGAATACATTGTGTATCAAATGCATAAAACCTGTCGGGGAATTAGTCAGCCCAAATGACATAACAAGGAACTCATAATGACCATAACGAGTCCTGAAGGCAGTCTTCAGGATATCTGGCTCCCGAATCTTCAACTGATGGTAACCCGAGCGCAAATCAATCTTGGAAAACACCTGTGCGCCCTGAAGCTGGTCAAACAGATCATCAATACGAGGTAAAGGAGAATGGTTCTTCACGGTAACTTTGTTCAACTGGCGATAATCAGTGCACATACGCATAGAACCATCATTCTTCTTCACAAATAAGACAGGAGCACCCTACGGCGAAATACTGGGCCGAATAAAACCCTTACACAGCAATTCCTGCAATTGATCCTTCAACTCCTTCAACTCAGGAGGAGCCATGCGATACGGAGGAATGGAAATGGGCTGAGTGCCCGGTAACAGATCAATGCCAAAATTGATATCTCTATCGGGCGGCATGCCCGGGAGATCAGCCGGAAACACATCAGGGAAATCCCACACCACTGGGACTGAATCAACAGAGGGGTATCAACACTGACATCTCTTACATAAGCTAAATACACGACACACCCCTTCTCAACCATACGTTGAGCTTTAAGGAAAGAGATAACTCTACTGGGAGTATGATCTAAAGTACCACTCCACTCAATACGTGGAACACCTGGCATAGCCAGCGTCACGGTCTTGGAGTGACAATCAAGAATAGCATGATGGGGCGACAACCAGTCCATGCCCAAAATAATATCAAAATCGACCATACCGAGTAATAATAGATCCGCCCTGGTCTCAAAACCACGAATAGTAGCCAAATATGACCGATAAACGCGATCCACAATAAGAGAATCTCCCACAGGAGTAGAAACATAAACGGGAGCACTCAAAGAATCTCGAGGCATACCCAAATGCGAAGCAAAATAAGAAGATACATACGAATAGTAGACCCTGGATTGAATAGAACCGATGCCTATCTGTGACAAACCAGTATAATACCTGTGATGATGGAATTGGAGGCAACAGCCTCAGTGCGAGTAGGAATACAATAATATCTGGCCTGATCCCTCTCGCGAGGGCGACCTCTATCTCCCCGACCTCCACCCCTGGCTAGCTGGGCAGGCAGGGCAGCAGTTGGAGCTGTAATCATAGCCTGAGAACTCTGAGGACCCCACTGCGGCTGAGCAGTCTGTGAAAATGCACCCCTACCAAGTCTGGGGCAGTCCCTAACCATATGACATATATCGCCACACTCGAAACAAGCTTTGGGAGGACGCGGTGGCTGTGACTGGCTGAGGCTAGGCCTGCTGGACTGACCTCTGGAAGTACCCCGCGCCAGAGGCGCGTTAGAAACTGGAGGCGCATAATAAGGCTCCTGAGGTGCAGACGGAGCTGGAGTACTACCGGTTGCTAGCAAAGTTGAATGTACAGGGCGACTAGAATAACCCCTACCATAACGACCTACTGAGGGGGTACAGGCACCAGAGTAGTGATCCGACTCTCGAGACCTCTTGGCCTCCCTCTCCCCTTGCTCCCTGGCGAGCATACCCTCAATCCTCCTAGCAATGCTCACTACCTGCTGGTAAGGAATATCCATCTCCAACTCTCGAGCCATGCTGGACCGGATGGGCAGAGCAAGACCCTCGATAAACCTCTGAACTCTTTCCCGAACTATGGCAACCAAACCCGGTGCATGTCTAGCCAACCTGGTATAATGGATGGCATACTCTAAAATGGTCATAGCACCCTAGGGCAAGTGCTCAAACTTCGCGCTCCATGAATCCCTGAGGCTCTGGGGAACAAACTCTCTCATAAACATGTCTGAGAACTGGGTCCAAGTCAGTGAGGCAGACTCGACTGGACTGTCCAACTCATAAGTACGCCACCAATCATAGGCGGCTCCCCGAAGCTAAAAGGTGGTGAAAGAGACCCCGCAAGACTCCACTATGCCCATGGTGCGAAGGATACGATGACACTCCTCCAAAAATCCCAAGGCGTCATCTGATGCTAGGCCACTAAACACTGGGGGATCATATTTCTTGAACCTCTCTAGTCTACATTGCTCGTCCTCGGAAACAGCTGACCCATCCCCGGGCTGTGCTGGTGCTGCAGGCAGTACAGGAATAACCTCTAGAACCTGCTCCATATGCACTCTCTGCTTCGGAGTGCGGGCTGCAGGAGTCTGGGCCCCTCCCCCGTCCTGGGATATGGCTGCAGCGAGGGGAAGCAACCCCGCCTGAGCCAAGGTAGTGTACATGCTCATGAACTGAGACAGAGTCTCCTGGAGTTCTGGAGTAGTAGTAGCAGTGGTAGGTGTGCCCGGTGCCTGGGCTCCGGACAAATCTGCTGGTGGTACCTCGGTGGCGGCTCGCGCAGGTGCTGTGGCTGCACCACGTGCACGTCCTCGACCTCTACCCCGGCCTCTAACGGCCGCAGCAGGGGGCGCGGGTGCCTGGTCCTCTCGTGTAGCACGTGTCCTCACTATCTGTGAGAGAATAGAAGACAGAAGTTTAGAATTGATGTCAAAATATCGCACGACAAGTAATTCAAAGAAATGAAGATCTTTCCTAAATAGTTACATAGCCTCTCGTAGAAAAATACAGACGTCTCTGTACCGATCAGCGAGACTCTAATAAACCGGCATATGTTCCGTGACTCCTATGAACCTAGAGCTCTGATACCAACTTGTCGCGACCCTATTTCACCGATCGTGAACATGTCGTGATGGAACATAGTCCCCACGACCAGGTAAGCCAAATATTGTGGAAAATATGACATTTGCAAAAAAATAGAGGAAAACCAAATTAAATAACTAAAAGTAACTGTACTGGATACCACTCGGGATGTACAACTCAATAACACAAATCTACTAAAATTCCCAAAGACCCGGAAACTCATGAGCAACACAGGCTATAAAATGTACAGTAAGGATCTCAAACTCCAGAATATTCTAACAACTGAAGGATAGAAAACTAGATACTAAAGATAGAGTAAGAGGGAGACTCGTCGGTCTGCAGATGCAGCAGAACGACCTCGAAGTCTCCGTGATCCTCCTGCCTCACTGATAGTGCACCTGAGTAGAGTTACCTGGATGATCTGCACATGAAAAACATATGCAGGAAGGGCATGAGTACACCACAGTGGTACTCAGTAAGTGCCAAGCCTAACCTCGGGTGGGTAGTGACGAGGAAGGTCAGGGCCCTACTGAGGTAAAATATAATGCTCCCTCCGTTTCAATTTATGTGAATCCATTTGACTGGGCACGGAGTTTAAGAAAAGAGAGAAGACTTTTGATCTTGTGGGTTAAAATGTGGCACCTTTATTTTGTGTGGCTATAAATCATTGCATAAAGGTAAATTCTTTCCAAATAAGGAAAGGGGTCACTCTTTTTGGCACGGACTAAAAAGGAAATAGGTTCACATAAATTGAAACGGAGGGAGTAATAAATTAATAGTATGTAAGAAATGGCAGTAATGATGAGTACACCAGTGAGATAAGACAGGTCAACAAGACGATAACAACTACACAATGAACAAAGTAAACACGGAATGTGTACAGCTCAAAACCAGTGATAACAATGAGGATCTCCCAGGATACCGTCCTGTAGTCCTTTTTCTCATCTGTCCAGTGGATCTCCCGGGATACCATCCCATAGTCCATCACATAAGTAAATTCAAAGGATTTCTCGGGATACCGTCCTGTAGTCCAACCATCAATATGCAGGGGATCTATCGGGAATCTAACCCACAGTCCCAAAGTAAAAGTGCAAGGGGGATCTATCGGGAATCTAACCCGCAGTCCCAAAGTAAAAGTGCAGGGGGATCTACCGGGAATCGAACCCGTAGTCCCAAAGTAAACAAAAAAGGGGGAAAGCTACCGGAATACCACATCCGTAGTCCCAATGTAAATGCACAATCACAACCAGAAACAAACCAAGGAATAAAGTACGAAAGACAGAGCAACAGATAGAACTAGTCTAGTATGCTTCACGTAGTACAGAAAATACAACTTAAGCAATTAGGCAGTTAAGTCAGCTAAACATGCTTTCCTAATCTAGCACAAGTATGATTGTCAGGTAGGATAAGGCAAGTAAGAAAGAAAGCTAAATATCAACAACATAAGTGAAATCGGTTTTTCATCAATCGGCTCAAGTACGTGCTCGTCACCTCACGTACAAGGCACTCAAGTATCAAAAAACAAATCCTAAGGGGAAAAGGTCCCCCACACAAGGTTATACAAGCCACTTACCTTGAACCGGCTCAATATCACTAGAAACCGCGCCTTTGCCACGAGTATCCGACTCCAAATGGCCCAAATCTAATGATTTTCTCTTCAAAACCCACTCAAAATCGCCTTCTCCCGAGCTCTCAATCGATTTTAAAACTTATAAAATTAAACCCTAGAAATTGATATTTCTGAACAGTCATTTGTGCTTCTGTGGTTCCGCTTAAGCAGAAAACCAACCGCTTCTGCGGTTTTCATTAAAAGGGACAGGACTGCATCTGCAATATAGGGGTCGCTTCTGCGGCTCCGCTTCTACGGAAATGGCACCGCTTCTACAGCTTCTGAGGAAGGGGGCACAAGCCGATTCTGCGACATCCAAGGCCGCTTCTGCGGCTCCACTTCTGCGGTTCCCAAGCCACTGAAGCGAAAATACCAGAAAGAAACATACCAGCTGCAGCAATTACTTAGAAATTTCTACGTTAACCACCCGAAATCATCCCGAGGCCCCTGGAACCTCAACCAAAAGCACCAATACCACCTAATACCTTATTCAAACTTGTACCAATCCCTAAAACACCTAAAATAACACCGTAAGTCCGATTAAATCAAAGATTCAAGCCTAAGAACTTCAAATTCCAACAAAACACACTTTCGATCAAAAACCTAACCAAACCTCGCCCGAATGACCTGAAATTTTGCGCACACATCCCAAATGACATAACGGAGCTACTTCAACTTCCGGAAATCCAATCCGACCCTCAGATCAAAAACTCACTAACGGACCGAAAACTTTAAAAATTCAAACTGCGGCATTTCAAGCCTAAATGAGCTACGAGCCTCCAAAATACATTCCGAATATGCTCCCAACCCTGAAATCACCTAACGGAGCTAACGGAACCATCGAATTTCCATTCCGAGGTCTTCTTCATACTGTTCTAAATACGGACCATTTTCAACTCTTAAGCTCTCATTTAGGGACTAAGTGTCCCAAAACACTCCGAATCCTAATACCGAACGTCTCGAAAAACCAAAATAGCATAAATGAACTCAGGGAAGCAGTTAATGGGGGGACCGGGGCGTAAAAACCAAAAACGACCGGCCGGGTCGTTACAATTATGTTGTGATATTTGTTTCCCTGTGTATATGCTCATTTCTTTGCCCTGAGCTGTTATTCTCGCAATCTTAGATCTGATGTGACTTGTTGCTATTGTTTTGTCATTTATCTATATATTAGTTGTTGTTGTGTCGCTCATATCTTCTACTTATTTAACTTGCAAATATCATGCCTATTTTCCTGCTTTTATAATTAAACTCATGTCGTATCTATTCTGTTGCACTTTGGTACAAGCCTTCTACCATGCTAGTCATTCATGCCTCTACTTGTTGACTTGTAAAGGTCATGGCTTCCTTTTTATTTGTTATATTTTTACTTAGGCCTTAATCATGCTAGTTAATTGAAGTTAATATTCCTTGTTTTCCATTCGTTGTCATTACTCACATGCTTTCCGCCTAGTCTTTTACTGTTGCCCACATGTATATCCTCGTTCATTATAGCTACTAGTGTATCTCCTACTTTGTAATTCCTGTTATCGGTATTTTTATCATCTGTTTGGTTCTGTTATATGTATATTGGATGAGGATGAGATAAAAGCCCGAAGGGTGTTGCTATGCAATTGGCTTGATATTTGAGTACATTCCTCATGCTATAAAAGTTAAGAATTGACTGTTGTAGTTTATTGGTTTCATTCTAAGGAAAGGATTGGTCGAGGTATTGTTATATGCTAAACTCTGATCTCTGTTAACACTTGGTTATTATTTTACGTATCCATTTTATGTATTCTTCTCTATTATATCGTGGTATAGTTCTATTATTGATTTACAGTGCAGCTTTTTATCAGAATGTGTCTTTTAACTCCTCGTCACTACTTTGACGAGGTTAGACAAGATACTTACTAGTACATGGGGTCGGTTGTACTGATAATACATTTATGTACATTGCGAATAATTTTTTGGAGCGGAGCTTCTGGTGATGCCGGGTGCCGACCCTGAAGATGTTCGTGCATCCGGATATAGCTGCCATTTGTCCTTGGTAGCTTAGGTTTTGCTAATTTGTTATGTAAATTTCAAACAGATCGTGTAATTATTTGTACCAGTTTTGTAAATTCCAGGTCTTAAAAGCTCATGAGTTGTACTACCAGTTCTAGGGTCAATCTGTAAATGTTCAGATAATTCTTCACTATTTTTCTATAATCTCTTTTGGACTGTATTTTCTGTTAGTTGGCTTATCTAGCGGATTGGTTTTAGGTGCCATCACGACTAGTAATTTTTGGATCGTGATAGAAATGGAGGAAAAAATAAAATATTTGAATTTTCCTCTTTGACAAAGGGACGGTGTCCCATATTCAAGAAGGAAAAGAGTTTTGATGGGTATATATACAACTGCTTTTCTCCTAGCTCTTAAAGAGCTAATGTAATATTATTTTAATCCAAATTAAACTGTAAATTCAGTAGGCTCGGATTATATTTTGTTTCTTCTAAATTTTTGTTTTTATGTTATTTTATTTCCAGAATTACTTTGTAAATATTACTAACAAGATTAAGGAACTTAATTTTATATTCTGTATTTGTATTGTATATACTATCTGGAGGCTAAAACATGTGTGGTTTTCTACTCCTAGTTTTGGAGATTAAAATTTTCGTGGTTTTCTACTCCATTCTTATATCTTAGCGTATATTTTGTTTTGTCTTAATATATGTTATTTGGAGGCTAAAATCTTACTGATTTTCTATTCCATTGGAGATCAAAATCTACAGGATTTTCTACTCCAGTTTTATTCGATTTGAAGATATAAAAACTTCACCGTATATTAAACATTTGTTTGTATCTTTTTTGTTACAGAAATGATGATTGAGAACAGAACCCAATTTTTTTCTATGGTGACTTCCAATGCATCGACAAGCCGAACAACACCGGCACTGGCACTGACACTAGCAGAAAAGCTCGAAAAAATTTTTGAGATTGATTTCAAGTGGTGACAGTAGATAATGTTCTACTACTTGATGAATTTAAGTCTACTAAAGTTCATTAAGGAAGATGTTTCTATGTCTCCTAACGAAACTCCATAAAAAAATGCTTCCTCGTGATTGTGGCGTGGAAACATTCTAATTTTTTGTGCAAGAATTATATTCTTAGCAGATTGGAGGACGATCTGTATAATGTCTATAGTAATATGGAAACGTCAAAAGAATTGTGGATTGCGCTTGAAAAGAAATACAAAACTGAGGATGTCGGATTGAAGAAATTTGTTGCCGCAAAATTTTTGAACTACAAAATGGTAGATAACAAGTGTGTTATTACCCAAGTCCAGGAATTACAAGTGATTGTTCATGATCTCTTTGCTGAAGGTAAGAGTCGAATTAATACTTTTGTTGAAAGTATTAATTATGATATTATTACTAATATAATTTTCATTGAAGGTCTTTCCATCAATAAAGCATTCCAAGTTGTAGCGATGATTGAAAAATTTTCACCTTTGTAGAAGGACTTCAAAATTACTTAAAACACAAACACAAGGAGATGTCACTCGAAGATCTCATTGTTCGATTGAGGATCGAAGAGGACAACGAATCTGCTGAAAAGAAAGGTCATGGAAACTCAAAAATAATGGGAGCAAACATTGTTGAGGATGATCCACAAAATAATAAAAAGAGAAAGAAGCCTTCTAGATCAAAAAGTAACCCAAGCAAGAAGCGGTTCAAATAAAATTGCTACAACTACGAGAAAGCTGGACATAAATCTGCATATTGTCGTGCTCCAAAAAAAGACAAGAAGAAGGGGCAAGAAAATATGGTTGAAAAGCACGAGAAGATTGATGACTTGTGTGTTATGCTTTCTGAATGCAACCTGGTGGAAAATCCCAAGGAATGGTGGATTTTGGATCCACTCGTCATTTTTGTATTGTTAGAGAAGGTTTTGCTACATATGCTCCCGTTGGACCTGAAGAGACGCTTTCTATGGGAAATTTTGCAATGGCCAAGATTGAAGGATGTGGTAAGATATTTCTGAAAATAACTTCTAGCAAGGTGGTGACTCTGAACAACGTCCTCCATGTTCCTAAAATTAGGAAGAACTTACTCTCTACTACACTTCTCATCAAGAACGAGTTTAAGTGCATTTTTGTATCTGATAAGGTTGTAATAAGTAAGAAAGAAATATTTGTAGAAAAATATTACCTCACTGAGGGCCTTTTCAAACTGAATGTAATGGTCGTTGAGAGTAATAAAATTTCAGCTTCTTCTTACTTACTTAAGTCAAATGATTTATGGCATTTACGTTTGGGACATGGCAATTATAAAACCTATCGAAAAATAATAAATTTTGAAGTATTGCCTAAGTTTGAATGCGACCAATCAAAATTTCAAATATGTGTGAAATCTAAGTATGTTAAACATTTTTTTAAGTTTGTTGAAATGAATCAAATCCTTTAGACTTAATTCACACAAATATTTGCGATATGAAGTCAATACCATCTCGTGGTGGAAAGAAATATTTCATAACTTTTATTGACGATTGTACTCGCTATTGCATATTACTTACTTAGTAGCAAAGATGAAGCAATAGATGCGTTAAACCAATATAAAAATGAAGATAAAACGCAACTTAACAAGAAAATAAAAATGATAAGAAGTGATAGGGGTGGTGAATATAAGTCTCCTTTTGAAAAAATATATTTAAAATATGAAATTATTCATTAAACAATGACCCTTTACACGCCCCAATCCAATGAGATTGCGAAAAGAAAGAAGTGATCATTAAAGGAGATGGTGAATTCTTTGTTGATAAGTTTTGGTTTTCACAAAACTTGTGGGAGAAGTCATTCTTACGGCTAACCGGATACTAAACCAAGTACTTGTGGGAGTGTTTGGAAAAATGTGCAAGTACCTAAACCCAAAAGAGTAAATATAGGACCGAAAACTGTTGATTGTATTTTCATAGGATATGCAACCAATAGTAAAGCATATCGATTTCTGGTTCATAAATCAAAAAATCCTGACATTCATAATAATATGGTTATAGAATCAGATAATGTTGAATTCTTCGAAAATATATATCCGTATAAAAAGGAATGTGAGTCCACTGGTGAAAGATCTAGACGACATCGAGAAGAACAAAAGAAAGTGCATCTAATCAGGAGGATCCAAGACGTAGTAAATGTCAAAGAACGTCTACTTCATTTGGACTAGATTTTGTGATATTCTTATTGGAAATGAGCCTCGTACATTTTAAAAAAGTATGTCTTCTTCAGAATCATTATTTTGGAAAGAGGCAGTTAATAGTTAAATAGAATCCATATTGAATAACCATACATGGAAATTGATGGCACTACTGATAAATATAAGGCAAGACTTGTGGTCAAAGGGTATATCAACGAGAAGGTCTTGACGTATACTCTCCAGTTCCAAGAATTACGTCCATATGAACATTAGTAGCATTAGCTGCGGTATATGGTCTTGAAATTTATCAAATGGATGTTAAGACAGCATTCTTAAATAGAGATTTGGAGGAAGAAATCTACATGGAACAAACTGAAGGGTTTATGGTTCCAAGTAAAGAAAAGAAGGTATGTAGACTTGTTAAATTGCTTTACGGACTAAAACAAGCACCCAAATAATGGCATGCAAAATTTCACCAAACAATATTGTCAAATGGTTTTAAAATAAATGAATGTGATAAATGTGTGTACATTAAAAATGTTACAAATCCTATAGTCATTGTTTGCTTATATGTAAATGATATGTTGATAATGAGTAATGACATTGCAAACATAAATGCGGCTAAACGTATGCTAACTAACAAGTTTGATATGAAAGACTTGGAAGTTTCTGACTTAATTTTGGGTATAAAGATCCACAAGACTCCTCAAGTTTTGGCATTATCGCAATCTCTTTACATTAAAAAATTACATTAAAATTTTAAGCACTTAGATTATAAAGTTGCAAAGACTCTAATTGACGTAAATATTGCAAAGAACAAAGGTCAAAACACATCACAATTGGATTATGCTCGTGTGTTGGGATGTTTAATATATATCATGAATTGTACTCGATCAGATATAGATTTTGCTATAAGTAAATTGAGTCGATACATGAGTAATCCAGGTCAGTCTCACTGGATGGAAATGAAATAGTTTTAGTAATATTTAAAACATACTCCAAGACTTTGCTTTGCACTATAGGTAAATAACCTACGGCGATTGAGGGATATTGTGATGTAAATTGGATCACCGGTTTAACTAATTCTAAATCTACAAGAAGATATGTATTCACTATTGGTGGAGGAGCGGCATCTTGGAATTCATCCAAACAAACGTGTATCGTAGGCTCTACAATGGAGGCTAAATTCATAGCCTTAGATAAAGCCGGTGAAGAAGCTGAATGGCTCTGAAATTTGTTGGAAGATATTCCATTTTGGCCCAAACCGTTGGCAAAAATATGCATACATTGGATAGTCAAGTGGCAATTGGAAGGGTTGGGAGCATTTTATATAACGGTAAATCTCTTCATATACGACGAAGACATAAAACGGTTAGGTAACTACTCTCTAAGAGGGTTATCACAATTGACTACGTAAGTCAAGCAATAATATGTCGGATTCGCTTACAAAAAGCCTAACTAGAGAGGTAGTTGAAAGATCATCGAGGGGAATGGGAATAGGGCCGAGGACAAGTCATTGTGATGTTAACTCAACCTAGAAGACTGGAGATCCCAAGATCTAGGTTCAAGGAGATCAAACAAAGTCATTAATGACAGTTCAACATTGTCAACTAAAATTTTGGTACTTTCTCATAATGAGACAATGTTCAGTAACAAGGATAAAGCATTAAGGATTTTTAATGGTTTCTAAATTTGATGCGGGTATATCAAAGAATGTATCTACGGGATGACACGTTTAGGAATCACCTATGTAAGTGTGAAGTGTTAGCCGCTTCAAGGAAAATTTTGCGAGGCCAGCTCTCTAGCAAAGATATCAAATCTACCGATTGACTGAGTATATCCGACATAAATTCACTATGAAAAGTTCAATGGGAAACCTATTTATCCAGATGCCATTTATCCTTCTTGCGAATCACACAGTTTTCGTGCATATTTCCTTGATATAGCTATTCCCCATTCATATAAGGGATTGTTGGATTTGAGCTTGGTTTAGCTTAAAATGGAGTGAATGAAAAATGGAGAGAAAAATAAAATATTTGAATTTCCCTCTTTGACAAATGGACAGTGTTCCATATTAGAGGAAGAAAAGGTTTTTGATGGGTAAAAATACAATTGCTCTTCTTCTAGCCCTTAAAGAGTTGAGAAGAAGGCAAGCCTCGCGCTATCGTCGTTGTCACTCACTCGGCTCGGCTTCGGCTTCGAATGATCTAATGTTTGATTTTCCCGTTTTATTTTTCGTAAATAGCCAATTGCGTAATGGCCATTTTATGCGAGAGTTGCACCACTTCGTTTGAATCCATCATAGTGGAAATAAATAATAGGCCATTCCCTCAGATTTTCCTTACAAAAATTCTGAAATATCTTTCCTTCTTCTGCATCATTTTAACTATGACAAAGCAACAATAAGTGTGATTTTTTGCCACCATTTATGTTCGCTGAAACACAGGAGTTTGAAGTACCGCAACTCTCACGATCTAAAATCCGTTAAAGATCGTGATGGCACCGGAAATAGCTGTCAGGCAAGCCAACGCTAAATAGTTAATTAAATTCTCATTTTTTTTTTTAAATCATAAATTTCCTTCAACTTAACTAGTAAAAAGGCAAATTTTACATAATAATAATAATGTTTTCCAATTTCAATACTGAGTATCCCATAATCCTCCAAGAATCCGGTGTCACAAGTACATGAGCATTTACTAGAAAACAAAATACAATAACTTTCTGGAATACAAATTTGGACAGAAAAAAAAAATACAAGTACTCTGAAGGAGAATCTGCTGGCTGCGAATCGTCTCATAAGATGCAGCTCACCTAAGTCCCCGTATCAACCACGCCGATGCGCCCACAAGGCCACTAGACATACATGTGCTTGTACAACAAAATGTACAGCAAGTGTAGTATGAGTACGAAAATAACGCGTACCCAGTAAGTATCCAGTCTAATCTCGAACAAGTAGCGATGAGAGGTTGACTCCGACACTGACTATGGCCAATAATAATATACCGATAATATGATAAATTATGGATATTATAAGGAAACTGTAAACTCAATAACATAAAGCAGGTAAATAATTTTTTTGTTAATAGGAGATTTTCAAATTTATTTTCATCTTTTAACAATTTATATCTCCGGCCAATCAGGCCACATCAATTATCAATAATTCCAAATATCAAATAAGTCATGCGCAAATCATGCCGAGGCCGTACGGCCCGATCCAGCATAATATTAAACGGTGCACTACCGGAGGGTTGAATGGCACGAATCATAGATGCATCTATTTAATCTGCCAAAGCGTTCAGCCCGTTCAACCAAAGATAAACACATTCAAATAATAAAATTAAGGATTTATTTAGGTTTGATGTTCAAAGATATATCAATTCTCATTAACGGTCAAGTGACCCGTCATAAACTCAAGTAGGTGAATTTTAACATTTTAAATTCGTTTATCAAGGTTCAATATGTTTTAAACGGTTAAACTAACAAGTAGGATGCAAGCATCGCAAATATAACGTGATTTGGGACCTAAACTACCCAGACATAAGCATAATAGTAGCTACGCACAGACTCTCGTCACCTCGTGCATACGTAGCCCCTACAAATAGAAGCACATATTGATTTATTTTACCTAGGGGTAAATTCTCCCATATAAGGTTGGAAAGGAGACTTACCTCGCCCTGAAGTTTCATATTCGGCTCCCAAGCCCTTTGGCGACTCAAACTGATGCCCAACGCTCCGAGACTAGTCAATAATTCTGCAAACCCATAAAATATATACTCAAATACTCATTATAATCCAATTTATAAAAATTTCTAACCCTGATCAAAAATTCCATAAAAATCATCCTCAGGCCAACATGCCCAGATTCCGAAAGTTTTCGAAGATAAACATTACCCATAACATCACGAACTCAACTATATAATTATTCTCAATTCCATGCCCAAATTCGTAGTCAAAATCCAAAAATACTAATATTTTAGGTTTTATACCAAAACCCCAAATTTCAATTAACTATCCATGAATTTCATGTTAAAATCTATATATAATCCAAGTATTTAACTTGAAATAAGTGGGAATCACTTACCTTGACATATATGATGAAGTCGGAGCCCCAAAATCGCTCCTAGGTCGTCTCCCATGGACGAAATGAGATGAAACGAGACAAACCTATTTTTGCAAACTTATACACTGCCAGGTGACCCTTCTTCGCATTCACGGGCCTCCCATCGCGTTCGTGATGAACAAAATTCTCGAAATCCATTTTCAAACTCTTCTCAGACAGACTCTAGTATAATGGTTATGAATTCTACTACCAAACTCCAAATGATAAAAGGTTTAATTTTCTTAAAGCTAGACACCAAGATCTACAAATTTTGTGTTTTGGTCATCTCCCAATTCCTTATATATTTCGAGATATAAGCTGCCAAATCTGCCCTATGCAACACAAATTTCTTCTTCATCTTCCCGAATAGCCGGTAGTGTACCAGCCATAACTTTTTGTACACAAATCAAATGTTAAATGGTCTACATTTACGAAAACTAGACACAAAGAACTACATATTTTATTTTTGGATCATCTCCAAATTCCATAAAGATTGCGAGGTATGAGCCTCCGAAGTCAGACCTGTGCAATAGAGATTTCCTTCTTCGCGAACGCGAGAGTCTCTTCGCTCTTCGCGAACGCTAAGAACAAAATCCCAGAAGCCAAATCCTTCTTCGCGAACGCCAGTAGATCCTCACGAATGCGAAAAACAACACCAGATATCAGTAAATCAGTATTCAAAGTAGCCAAAAATGATCTGAAACATACTGAAACACACCCGAGGCTCCCAGGACCCCGTCAAATCACACAAACTTGTCCCAAAATATGACATGAACTGCTCGAGGCCTCAAATCACATCAAACAACATCGAAATCATGAATCGCACCCCAATTCAAGCTTAATGAACATTAGAACTTCAACTTCTACATATGATGCCGAAACCTATCAAATCACATCCAATTGACCTCAAATTTTGCACACAAGTCACATTCGACATTACAGGCCTACTCCAACTTCCGGAATCGGAATCCGACCCCGATATCAAAAAGTCCCCTTCCGGTCAAACTTCTCGAAAACCTTCAAATTTCTAACTTTCGCCAAATGACTTGCGGACCTCCGAATCCACTTCCGAACGCGCTCCAAATTCCAAAATCACCACACGGAGCTATTCCCAGACTCAGAATCCCAAATGGACATCGATAGCATTAAAATGCACTTCAACCCAAATTTATGAAATTCTTCCAAAATGCTAACTTCCACAATACGCGTCGAAACGCAACCTGGTCATCCAAAACCCGATCCGAACAAAGGCCCAAGTCCGAAATCATAATACGAACCGGCTGGAACCTTCAAATCTCGATTCCGAAGTCGTTTACTCAAAAATCAAACCTTCCAACTTAAAGTTTCCGAAATGAGATTTTTCTTTCCAAATCAATTTCGAACTTTCGAATTTCAATTCCGACTACGCGTAGAAATCATAATACATGATGTGAAGCTGCTCAAGGTCTCACACCGCCGAACGACGCACTAGAGCTCAAAATGATCGATCTGGTCGTTACATTCTCTCCCACTTAAACATACGTTCGTCCTCGAACGTGCTAAGAACTGCACTGGAGTTGTCTGAAATCACTGTTTAACACCTCGTGCACCTACTCGTGCTACCACAACTCAGTTGAGCACATTTGCTCGAACAAATCTAAAGATTCTCCCTTTTACTTAGCCAAATAAGTATTAGAGCCGAATTCCAACACTTGGAATTCTCTACCAGGTCGGTTTCCAACATATGAACACGTATCAATTACCACACGATGTACCAAAACATGATTGCATGCCTTTGCTGAATTAACACCATGCACCGCATAATTCACATGACCGTAATAATATCCTTTGATAATAATAGCCGACATTCCACAAATCTGATGCTCACACACACCTCATGACTCATATAAGTCTTGTTCCAACTCTTGCAATACTGCCACGACGGAAGAGATGTGTAGAAATTCATGACCAACTGTTGAGTCAATAGCTCATAGAGCTCCTTCTCTTGACAAGAACCATTGCCTCATTATGAACCAAATAACTATATTTGCTCCTTAATATACTTCATATAAATTCGATCTCACGGATTCCAGGTCCAATAATCTTGTCTCACCCAGTACAAGCTGATCAGGCAATAAGCCACCTCAGACATTGCCAAAAGTCTCATATGATGCCTTAATGTGCCAACAAGCTACAAACTCGAACGTGATACATACGGAGAACCAACTTTGGAAAGAACCACTCGACCCACATAACTAGTTGAAGAACCAAAAGGATGTCATGAACCTCCCTCAAAAACTGAAAAACAAAGAACGCAAGAATAGTTATAAGAGACTGTACTCAACATCACACTATTGCGGCGTGCAACCCAATCCACACATAAAACCATATAAGGAAAAACTTTACCGAGCTAAAATGCTTATGACTATGAAATACCCGAATATCGGCCACAAGCACGCTAAGTGCATAATATAAATCCTGGGGAGACAGATAGCGTTGTACGCCACAAAACTCAAACATGACTAAAGTACGATATATGATCTGCATCTCGAGAGTCATCTTTCTCACATAAAACCATCGCTACGCGGAACCTCAACAGATGTGAAATGTAATTAAGCTGTCTCATAACCCACAGGGCACAATAGAGTATTACATGAAATAGCCAATGATGAAATAACATCCAACGTCCGAATACTCCTTCATAAGGAGTGCTATGCCGAAGTTAACACATCCGGCCTAATATAAAGCCCACATTCATATTTCAGATCCATCCATTGACCTCAAGCTAATTCTGATCGTACATGCACTAGGCCAATAACCTTTTGAGGATCCACAATAACCCTTCTTCCCATGACACACAAGAACAGCCGTCGATTCAGAACAAACTTCCACAGTCCAGAACCAAATGAATCGAGCACCCTTCAGGAATAAATTCTCACATGAACGATAGCACCATAATCTCCATACTTGGTTTAAATCCTTCATTCAATCAAGTGACTACATGTCACATGATACAATCTTCCTGCGAGATACGCTCTCATGACCTTATGCACCAGTTAACAAGTATGCACCTCCATACCATCGGTCATACTAATGTTGTAAAGAGAATCAAGGATCCACAAATCAATACACGAAGCCTGTAAAACATGACACGGATCTTAGGTGACCCTGAACACAATACCCACTCACTCTAATCATCTGAATCCCTTTTTCCCTACTCGTCCAAGCTTGTGACATTCTTGTCAACGCCAAACTGCAACCTTGATCCTCAACTTCCAAACCCATGCTACTTGATGCACTTAATCATGCCAATGTTCAAGAGTACAAGAATTGCATCATAACTCCTGAACTACTAATAGGGTAAACACTTCATCATATAAAAACCTTTTACTCAACTCATTTCAAGAGAACCATGGCAACACGTGACTGAATTCTCATATTCGTAGAAAATACCGACCTCAAGTAGTGGTCTAAACCAACATAACTCTTCTAGGATCCATCTACACATAACAGGCCATAATACTCGAACTCCTCCAAATAAAATCAATTACGGCGGCCGTCAAACCTCATACGTACCACCACAAAGCACATGTGTAATTCAACACGCTGAAAGAGCTAATTATTGCCACCATCACGCTAACTGATCCGACTTCTTCTAATTTACTTTAGACTTGCCTTATGAATTATAATAGCTTCATTCAAAACATCGAGAACCCAAATCCGCACTCATCCTGAGTGACCTTATATCACGACTCATAAGACCATGATGTCTCAAATCCCACGAACTATCTCATACCATCCTTGCACGCATATTCACATCCTCAACTTGTACACCCATTCTGAAAATTCCTCTACAAATCCAAAGTCATTTTCCCTCATTCCTCCAAATACTACACTGCAAGCCGAAGATAACATAGAACACTCCAAGCCCCCTTTTCATAATCCACTGCAAAAGCTTGATTCTTAACCATACTGCGGGCTTGAAATCCTTAGACACCGCATTTTAACTTTTGAATTCACTAGGACCGTTGCTGAGAGTCACCCACTCTGACTTGGTCTTGAATATAATCAACCCAAAAGATCTACTAGAACATGAACCGATAAGGCCCAATATAGCACACATTCCTCAATCCTTTGCTCATATCACCACTGATGTTTCTTTTCCCTTAATCGTAATAACCTACCAATACACAAATGACCAGAAAACTCACTAGTAGATAACCATGCAATCCGATCATAGGCGATGGGCCTCTCCCACTTAGCTCGAAGCTACCATTTCCTAACTCTGGAAACCACCAAGGTTCATTCTTCCTCTCTTACATGACCTCGCGCCATCGACCTACCAAATTCCTTGAAACCTTCCAACAATGTTGCATCGAGCACAATCACTACGAAACTAATACACCATCCCGAGTCCATGCCCATTCACCAGTTGTACATAATTGTTCACTCCCCATTGACATCAACTAAAGGTGCGACGACACATTCGAATCCAAAGTCATGTTGTATCCATTTTCATATCAAGCAACTCCTTCATGTCGTATCCAATCTCCCCCGTATAATAGCCAATATTCAAAATTAAGTCCGTAGACCTTGTCAGTGTCCACCATGAATCCCAAATCTCTCTACACTTTTCTCAAGGCGTGTAGTCATCCTACCATAGAACTCATATGCTACTCCGCCACTCTCCACTTTGATCAAACTCATCCTTCAACCAACTACTCGACTCCTGCTTCTCACACTTGGCCTTCTAGAAGTTTAACCACCGCAAGATACCTCCCACATGTTTTTCCTCATCCTTTGCTGCCCAGTTGTTTCCTTAAGTCAAAATCTATCTCTGTAGCACTTGAACTAACATATCGCCACCAGCTCTAAACCCTTCCAAAAATCATCTTTCTCGAGCCATCAACACTAGGAACACTGATTCGATAGTGAACCACCGCACACTGTGATCTTTGATAGCCGCTTCCCCTACAACTTTCACAATACTCTATTCCAAAGGCAAATTGAAGAAAACCATAACACCGGTGAACTCAATACTTTATATTCAATCAAAGATGATGACACCACATCATAAATTGTAAGTTCCACCATGCTCGAAAATACCAAGTATCATTACTCCGTCAACCCAACCTGAACACTCATAGTCCGGTTTCCTTTCCTCCGTCGGAAATAAAATACTGAATCTCTTAATCTTGTACTGAGTAAACACCCTTCCAAGTCATTCACTGCTTTTGACGCATAGACAAGCATCCTACCATTACACCACACTGTGTGATAGCAACGCATGAATCATTATAACAATCAATGCCAAATCTTAAAATTTTAGGTAATACTGATATTGAGCTGAAACGATATAACGGCCTTCCGCAAGGTGACGACAATAGCCCAATCAAATACGCAGGGAGAAACAACTTGCACCACATCTGTATTGCCATTACAATTCCTCAATTACAGATTTATAACAAGTGTTTCACGTCGCATAAGATTGAATAGGAAAGAATCAAAGGCATAAGCCTCAAAGGAATCAAATCGCACGATGAGGAATCAAGAAGGGGACTGCTTCCAACAGCCATGTAGCCTCTCAAAGATAAGTATAGACATCTTTGTACCGATCCGTAAGACTCTACTAGACTCACTCATGACTCATGAGACCTAAGTTAACCTAATGCTCTGATACCATGTTGTCACGACCTAAAATCCGTTAAAGGTCGTGATGGCATCGGACACCACTCTCAGGCAAGCCAAAACTAAATAGTTAATTAAATTCTCATTTTAATATTTTTTTGAAATCATAAATTTCCTTTAACTTAACTAGTAAAGAGGAGAACTTTATAGAATAATAATAATGTTTCCAGTTTTAATACTGAGTATCCCATAATCCTCTCAGAACTAGGTGTTACAAGTACATGAGCATTTACTAGGAAATAAAATAAAATATAATAACTGTCCGAAATACAATTTTGGAAAGAAAAGAAAAATACAAGTACTCTGAAGGAGACTCTGTTGGGTGCGAATCGTCTCATAAGATGCAGCTCGCCT
Source organism: Nicotiana glauca (assembly GCA_026770625.1). Taxonomy (NCBI): domain Eukaryota; kingdom Viridiplantae; phylum Streptophyta; class Magnoliopsida; order Solanales; family Solanaceae; genus Nicotiana; species Nicotiana glauca. The sequence continues at coordinate 27,915 of MDKF010919512.1, forward strand.
AAGTCCCTGTATCAACTACGTCGTTGCGCCTACAAGGCCACTAGACATACATGTGTCTGTACAATAAAATGTACAGCAAGTATAGTATGAGTACGAAAATAACGCGTACCTAGTACGTATCCAGTCTAATTTCGAAGAAGTAGTGACGAGAGGTTGATTCCAACACGTACTATGGCCAACAATAATATACCAATAATATGATAAATTATCGATTTTATAAGGCAATTGTAAACTCAATACATGTAAACAATTCTTTTGTTAATAGGAGATTTCCAAAATTATTTTCATCTTTTAATAATTTATATCTCCGGCCAATGAGGCCACATCAATTATCAATAATTCCAAAACAATCAATTAGGTCATGCGCAAATCATGTTGAGGTCATACGGCCCGATCCAACATAATTAAATTGTGCACTGTCGGATGTTCGAACGACGCGAACCATAGATGCATCTATTCAACCTGCCGAGACGTTCGGCCCGTTCCACAAAATATAAACACATTCAAACACCAAATCAAGGATTTATTTAGATTTGATGTTCAAAGAAATATCAATTCTCATTAACAGCCAAGTGACCCGTCCAAAACCCAAGTAGGTAAAGTTTAACCTTTTGAAATTCCTTTATCAAGTTCCACTATGTTTTAAACGGTTAAATTAACAAGTAGGATGCAAGCATCGCAAATATAACGTGATTTGGGTCCTAAACTACCCGGACATAAGCATTATAGTAGCTACGCACGGACTCTCGTCACCTCATGCGTACGTAGCCCCATAAATGGAAGCATATATTGAGTTATTTCACCTATGGGTTAAATTCTCTCTTACAAGGTTATAAAAGAGACTTACCTCGCTCTGAAGTTCCATATTCGGCTCCCGAGCCCTTCCGACGACTCAAATCGATGCCCAACGCTCCAAGACTAGTCAATAATTGTGCCAACCCATAAATATATACTCAAATACTCATTATAATCCGATTTATAATAATTAAACCCGATCGATAAGTCGATAAAAATAACCCTCAGACCCACGTGCTCTGATTTCAAAAAAATTCAAAGATAAACATTACACATAACATCACGAACTCATATATATAATTTATTCTCAATTCCAAGCCCAAATTCGTTGTCAAAATCCAAAAATATCAATCTTTTAGGTTTTCTATCAAAACCCCAAATTTTCACTAATTTTCCATGAATTTCCATGTTAAAATCTATATATAATCTAAGTATTTAACTTTCAATAGATGAGAATCACTTATCTTAACATAGATGATGAAGACAAAGCTCCAAAATCTCTCTTAGGTCATCTCCCATAGAGGAAATGAGATGAAGTGAGCCAAAATCATTTGCAAACTTATACACTGCTAGGCAACCCTTCTCAGCATTTGCGGGCCTTCCATCGCGTTCGCGATGAACAAAATTCTCGAAAGCTATTTCCAAATTCTTCTCACACAGACTCTAGTTTAATAGCCATAACTTTTTGTACAAAACTCCAAATGATAAATGTTTAACTTTCTGAAAGCTAGACACCAATATCTACAACTTTCATGTTTTGGTCATCTCCCAGTTCCTTATATATTTCGAGATATAAGTCGTCAAAATCAGCCCTGTGCAACACAAATTTCTTCTTCATCTTCCCGGTAGCCTGTAGTGTACCAGCTATAATATTTTGTACACAAATCAAATGTTAAATGGTCTACATTTACGAAAACTAGATACAAAGAGCTACAACTTTTATTTTTGGATCATCTCCAAATTCCATAAAGATTGCGAGATATGAGCCTCCGAAGTCAGACCTGTGCAACAGAGATTTCCTTCTTCGCGAATGCGAAGATTAAAATCCCAAAAGCCGAATCCTTCTTCGCGAATGTTGGAGGATCCTTTCGAAAGCAAAGAACAACACCAGATATCGGTAAATCAACATCCAAAGTAGCCCAAAATGATTCGAAACACACCCGAGGCCCTCGGGACCCCATTCAATTACACCAACTTGTCCCAAAACATGACACGAACTTGCTCGAGGCCTCAAATCACATCAAACAATATCGAAATCATGAATCGCACCCAATTCAAGCTTAATGAACTTTAAATCTTTAAACTTCTACATTCGATGCCGAAACATGTTAAAACACGTCCGATTGACTTCAAATTTTGCACGCAAGTCACATTCGGTGTTACAGGCCTACTCCAACTTCCGAAATTGGAATCCGACCCCGATGTCATAAAGTCCACTTCCGGTCAAACTTTTCAAAACCTTCAAATTTCTAACTTTCGCCAAATGATCCCAAAATGACCTACGGACCTCTGAATCTACTTTTGGACACGCTCCCAATTCCAAATTCACCATACGGAGCTATTCCCAGAATTGGAATCCCAAAAGGATATCGATAGCATTGAAATGCAGTTCAACCCAAATTTATGAAATTCTTCCAAAATGCTAACTTCTACAATAGGCGTCGAAATGCTCCCGGGTCATTCAAAACCCGATCCGAACATACGCCCAAGTCCGAAATCATCATACGATCGTGCTGGAACCTTCGAATCCCTATTCTGAGGTTGTTTACTCAAAAATCAAACCTTAGTCAATTCCAACTTAAAGCTTCTGAAATGAGAATTTTCTTTCCAAATCAACTTCAAACTTCCGAATTTCAATTCCGACCACGCGTACAAGTCATAATACCAGAAGTGAAGCTGCTCAGGGCCTCAAACCGCCGTACGACGCGCTAGAACTGAAAACGACCGGTCGGGTCGTTATAGCTACACCAGTGTGTAATCCGTTCTATCCTGGGAGAAATAATCCACAGCATCGGGTACTAGGAGGGGATTAAGTTCCTTAAGAAAATACTGTAAATTTAGTGGGCTTAGATTAAATTCTATTACTTTTACATTTCTATTTTTACGTTATTTTATTTCTAGATTTACTTTGGAACAGATTACTAGCAGAGTATACCTATTTAAGAAATATTTTATCAAAATCCACTTCGCATTTTAAGCTCTTTCATAACCCTTGTACATTATTTGACCTACTTGTAATTCCACACTAAACATTTAAACAAATAATTCTTATAGCAACCCTACAAATCCTTAAGGGTTTGCATTGTCGCGTTAAACAGTTAAGTCTGAAGCTAAATGTAATACTGTTTAGAATTATTTAATTCACCTGTTGACAGATGCATGTGTGGCTAACTTTAAAACACACAAAGAAATGAACATGAACCACTTCTGAATGGATAATAACAAAGCATTAGTGGCAATACCACAAAAAATTAAAAGGATAATTTGATGCACTAAATTTCTGTTATGTGTGGGGTTTGAGAAAAGAATGAATTACATTACAGCTTGTTTGGATTATTGTTACATATAGTTTCATAATGTATTATATTGTATCGTACTGCATTGTATTATATTGTTTGATGAATACGACATTTGGATAGATTGTATCGTTTGTCGTCATTTCACAATGTCACGCACTAACGATATGAAGAATAAACTTGCAACATTACTAAGAAAAAAATAGGATACACAGTGGAATTGTTATATTAAAAAGTAGGATAAACAATAATACATGATTAATATAATAATTATGAAGAGCAAGATGAGAGAAAAAAAAAAAGCAAGAAAATGATATCACTACACCAAATTCGTTGTACCATAAAGTGACACTTTTTGTCATTACCTAACGATGGATTTAACGATACAATACAATAAAATTTAAGTAACAATCAAAACAAATATTATATTTAAAGTAAAAATATGATACAATCTATCCAAACGTCGTATTCTACAAACAAAACTGCATCAGATGACCTCCTGATTGCACATGCAGTTTTATTATAGCTTTCTGCAAGAATTTGTTTAATTTCACGAGTTGAACCAATAACCTTCTGATCGCACGTATAAAAACTCGTATATACCACGAAAAATTAGACATGGAAATTAAAAACGAGGAGGAAAAGGAAAGAACAATTTAGGAGATGGCATTAAATGAAAAAGTTGCAAGAAAAAGCTGATAAAATATTATGTTGCTTATAATACAGGCAACATAATCTTCAACAATGTTCACTCTAATACAGACCACCAATTTGAGTCCGGAATCAAAATATTGTTATTTTGGACTCAAAAGACACAAATAAGTATAAAAAAAAATAACCATTATATATACAACGCCAGAAAATCTGGCATTGTATAATAACGATAACTGAACCGTTAATATACAATGCCAGATTTTCTGGCGTTGAATCAGACACACTGATTCAACGCCAAAAAACCTGGCGTTGTATCCTTTTATTTGTGTGTACTTGCTTTGCACTTTATCTTAAATATTATGCTTGTTCAAAATAAAAACTATTAAAATAGTCTTGAAATGATTTCTTTTGAAATTAATTATTTCCCCACCTTAATAAGTTAAACTTTCTACTAGGCTACTAGGACTTTTATTTGAGATATTACAAAGATTTTAATACAAAAAGATACGAATTTTATATTATAAATTATAATTACAGCCAAACACGAAATGCATTTAATTTTAAAATTTATATCGGCATAATTTATTTAACCCAATGAACCAAATGGCCCCTGACAGCTTGATTGGATGATTGTAACGTATCATTTCGTAATGTGTCGTATTGTATTGTACCGTACTGTATTGTTGATAAATATAATATTTGGATAGATTGTGTCGTTTGACATCGTTTCATGATATAACACACTAACAATATGAAGAATAAATTTACAATATTATAAAGAAAAATTATGATACAAGATAAAATTATTATATAAAGGGTAGGTAAATGATAAAATAAAGTTATTTAATAATAATGAAGGGTGATATTGAGAGAAAAAGACAAGTAAAGATGCAACCACACCAAATTGGTCGTTACATAAGATGACATATTTTGTATTTAACGTAACAATACCATACAATATAATGGGTAGCAACCATCCAAACAACCTGTGAATCGACTAATACTAACTGACTATTTTATAGAACAAATAATTCAAATGAGCAGTAACAGAAAATTATTTCAAATGAGAAATATTGATAAAATTTCCAGAAAAGAGAGAATATTTCTAATTTTGTAATACTCATTTATATGATAGAAAGATACAAGAAACTAAACATAATAATCCCTAATAATCAATATATAACCAAATCTATGTAAATAAAGTCTTTGGACACCTAACACTGACATGGCTCTTCCTTTTATTACCTTTTATTTCACCCAAAATTCAAAATTTAAAAAAAAAAAGAATTAAAACTTTTACTAATATTTGGAAATGGATCATAGCCTTAATAATTACTCCCTATATTGTCAAGTCTTATCCTTAATAGGCTATCAGAAAGAACAAAATGCACATAGACTACTACTTTCAGACTACTAGTTTGTAAGAGGGAGAATGGAGTGTGGGACACGTGCAAATACGTGGAGAAAATGAATGCAGATGTAATCTCATTTTCTTACTGTTCAATTTTTTTGTTTTAGCCCACTGTTTTCATTTCTTTATTACATCTCTAATTTGTGTTTTACTCTTAAAAATAATTTACAAGTAAAAAAGGTTATTTTAAACAAGAAATTCAACAAAATAAATAGTACGTACTACTATAAATTAGTGACAGAGAATTGACGTCATGATCAGTGGCAATAGCTGAAAAAGTAGTCAACGTGAGGGATACAACGCCAGGTTTTTTGGCGTTGAATCAGTGTATCTGATTCAACGCCAGAAAACTTGGCGTTGTATATTAACGGTTCAGTTACCGTTATTATACAACGCCAGGTTTTCTGGTGTTGTATATATAATGATAATTTTTTTTTTTTACACTTATTTGTGTCTTTCGATGTTTCTATATTCCAACATGTAAAGCTGTGGTCCAGTCGTCCATAACAGATTACTATTTTAGAAGTACAACAAGTACAGAAATTAAATTTGAAATTGTCGAAAAGAATAGAAATAGAAAATAAAGGAAGATAAAGTACTTGCATTGAAATCTCAAGATCATAGAGATCTAAGCTACTATTGAACTTAGCAGAGCATTGATTTTCTAGTTCAAACTATGAATTTCCTTTTATAGTCTCTTCCTTTTACTAGGGGTGTACAAATGAAACTGATAAACTACATCAAATTGATAATTCGAGTCAAATAGATTAAAAAAAATAGACTTGATTTGGTTTGATCTGGTTTGATGTAAGGAAAAAAAAGCCCGGTATTAATTGATTTGGTATAATTTTTAACTAAAAAAATTAAACCGAAACAAACAATCCGATATTACATGTATAGAAGTTTTAAATATATTTAATACATAAAAGTATTTATTGTAGTGTAAGTTATAAATATTTCTTAAACTTTTTCATAGTTTTATCTTTTAACATATTATTTAAAGTTTGGATTTATAATTATAGAATGCCCCAATAAGTTATACTCCATAAATGTTAGTAACTCAAATAAAGTCCAAACCGAGATCAAATCAATATTAATGCTAACAAAAAACATTCAATTCAATTGTACTAGAAATGATAATAGTGTTGGATATCTAGGTTTTAGTTTTTCCATGGTTTAGATAAAATGCATAACGTTTTTTTTTAGTATTTAGTCATGTAAATATTAGTACATGTCACGACCCAAAATCTGTTAAAGCTCGTGATGGTGCCGAACACCACTGTTAGGCAAGTCAACACTAAATAGTTAATTAAATTCTCATTTTTATATTTTTGAAATCATGAATTTCTTCCAATTTAACTAGTAAAACATGAACTTTACAGAATAAATAATAATATTTCCTAATTTCAATATTGAATATCCCATAATCATCCCAGAACCCGGTGTCACAAGTGCATGAGCATTTACGAGGAAATAAAATAAATATAAAATAATTGTCCGGAATATAAATTTGGACAGAAAAGAAAATACAAATACTCTGAAGGAGACTCTGTTGGTTGCGGATCGTAATATGGAATGCAGCCCACCTAAGTCCTCATGTCAACCATGTCGTTGCGCCCACTAGGTCACTAGCCATACATGTGCCTGTACAATAAAACGTACAGCAAGCGTAGTATGAGTACGAAAATAACGCATATTCAGTAAGTATCCAGTCTAATCTCGAAGAAGTAGTAACGAGAGGTCAACTCTGACACTTACTATGGCCAACAATAATATAGCGATAATATGACATATCATGGATGGTATAAGACGACTGTAAATTCAATAACATGAAGCAGGTAAAAAATTCTTCTGTTAATAGGAGATTTTCAAATTTATTTTCATCTTTTAACAATTTATATCTCTGGCTAGTGAGGCCATATTAATTACCAATAATTCCAAAACAATCAATTAAGTATGCGCAAATCACGCCGAGGTCGTACGGTCCGATCCACAAATAGTAATTTATCAAGGAAAAAACAAAGTTCACATTTACAGCCAAGTATTCTATTAAATTTTCAAGTAATTGAATTAACTTTTTACACTTCTTTTATCAAGTTCCGACAACTTAAGTAATTGAATTAGCAAGTAAGGCCGCAAACATTTCATGTAAAACATGATACGGTTCCTAAACTACCCGAACAATAGCATAATAGCAACTACGTGCGGAGTCTCGTAACCTCGTACGAACGTAGCCCCCACAAGCAGGTACACACCTTTATTTTATTCACCTATGGGGTTAATTCTCTCTTACAAGGTTCGAAAAAAGACTTACCTCGTCTCAAAGCCTTCTCCCCAATTCAAGAATGCGATCCAACCTCCAAATTTGATGTCAAACAACTCGAAACTAGTCAAACATTACATAAACTAATCGATTTATGCTCAAAAATTTATATCTCCGCTATTAAAGTGATTATCTACCCCAAATTGTAAGATTCCTAAAATCACCCTAGGGCCCACGTGCCTGGATCCCGAAAATTTTTACTAAGTATATAATTTTACTAAGTGATTACCCATAACCTTAGGAACATAAATATATAATTTTTACTAAGTTTCATAACCAATTTCGTGGTAAAATCTCAATTTTATCAAAAACCTAGGTTTTCATCTAAACCCTTGATTTTCACAAATTTTTACATGTTAACTTACCCATAATCTATGTATTTAACTCATGTTGTGTAGAAATTACTTACCTCAAAGTGCTAGGTGAAAACCCTCTTCCAAAATCTCCAAAAACGCTTGAGAGATGAAGTGAAATGGAATAAATGGCCTAAGTCCCTCACTAAAAGAGCTGGACACGGCCCTCTGATGTCGCATTTGCGATACCAGGTTCGCAAATGCGACAAAAGCCTCACAAATGCAAAGCTTGGGCTTCAGCTGATGGGGTCGCAAATGCGGCATAAGTGTCGCAAATGTGAACACTGCCTGGGTCGGGCTTCATCGTAATTGAGAAAACCTCCTCGCAAATGCGAGATTTGCATTTGCAAGACCTACAGTTGTTGCCAAGGAACACCAGAGATCTGGTATGTTTTTCACCCCTTCCAAACATCCGAAACTCACCCGAGCTCTCGGAGATCTACATCAAATACTCACACAGGTCTAACAACATGATACAAACTTTCTCGCATGATCGTAACACCGAAATAACATCAAAAGCCACGAATTGCATGCCAAAATGCATCATGAACTCCAAAAACTTCTAAAACACTTCCGCACATCTAATTCCTATCAAACCAACTCGAATTGACGCCAAACTTTGTGTGAAAGTCTTAAATGATATTACGGACCTATTTGAACTTCTGAAACTGAAATCCGAACCTGATATCTAAAAGCCCACCCTTGGTCAAACTTTCCAAAAACTTCCAGTTCTAAATTTCGCCAAATGACTCTGAAACGACCTACGGATTTCGAATCCACTTTCGGACGCGCTCCTAAGTCCAGAATCACCATACAAAGCTATTCCCGGGCTCGAAATCCTAAGCGGACATCTAGAATGTAAAAATCCATTTCAACCCAAACTTATGGAATTTGCTCATAATGCCAATTTCCAATATTAGGCGTCGAAATACGCCCAGGTTGTCTAAAATCCAATCTGAACATACGTCCAAAATTATCATACGAACGAGGTGAAACCTTCAAATCCCGATTCCGAGGTCATTTACTAGAAAATCACAACTTAGTCAATTTTCCAACTTAAAACTTTCAAAATGAGAATTTTATTTCCAAATCAACTCTGAACTTTTAAAATTTCAATTCCGCCCACGCGTATAAGTCATAATACCTTATGTAAAGCTGCTCAAAGCCTCAAACCGTCGAATGACGTGCTAGAGCTCAAAATGACCGATGAGGTCGTTACATTCTCTCCAATTTAATCATATGTTCGTCCTCGAACATGCTAGGAACTGCTCTCGAGTTGTCTCAAATCACTGTTTAACAACTCGTGCACCTACCCGTGCTACCACAACTCAGTTGAGCATATTTTCTCAAACAAATCTGAAGACTTTCCCTTTTTTCTTAGCCAAATAAGCCTTAGAGCCAAATTCCAACACCCGAAGTTCTCTACCAGGCATGTTCCCAACATAGAACATCAATCACCACACGATGTACCATAACATGATTGCATACCTTTGCTGAATCCACTCCATGAACCGCATAATTCACATGACAAAAATAACATCCTCTGATAATAATAGCCGTTATTCCACGGCTCTGATGCTCACACACACCTCATGACTCATATAAATCATGTTCCAACTCGTGCGATACTTCCATGACGGAAGAGATGTGTAGAAATTCATGACCAACTGCTGAGTCAATAATTCATTGAGCTCCTCCTCTTGACAAGAACCATTGCCTCATTATGAACCAAATAACTATATTTTCTCTTTAATAAACTTCACATCCCAGGTCGAAGATCTTGTCTCACCCAGTACAAGTTGCTTGGGTAATAAGCCACCTTAGACATTGCCAAAAGTCTCATATGATTCCATAATATGCCAACAAGCTATAAAATCGAATGTGATACCACGGGAAAAATGAACCCTGAAAAGGACTACTCAACCCACGCAACTAATTAGACAACCGAAAAGGTGTTATGAACCTTCCCCAGAAAATGGGAAGCAAACACACAAGAAAAGATATAAGGGATTGTACTTAACATCACACTGTTGCGGTGTGCAACCCGATATACACATAAAATCTATATAAGGAGATACTTACCGAGCTAGAATGCTAATTACTACAAATATTTGAATATCGGCTTCAAGCACGCCAAGTGCATAATACCATCCCTGGGGAGACAGATAGTGCCATACGCTACAAAACTCAACCACAACTAAGGTACGATATATGGTCTGAATCTCGAGAGTCATCCTGCCCACATAACACCATCGCCACGTGGAACCTCAACACATATGACATTTATCAAGTCATTTCACAACTCACACGGCACTATATATATTATATGAAACAACCGACGACGAAACCACATCCAACGTCTGAATACTTCTCCATAAGGAGCTATATGCTAAAATGAATACATCCGGCCTGATATAGAGCCCACGTTCATATCCAGATCCATCCACAGACCTCAAGCCGATTCTGATCGTACCGCACTAGGCTAGTAACCTCTCAAGGATCCACAATAACCCTTCTTCCCATGGCACACAAGGACAGCAGTCGATCCGGAACAAACTTCCATAGTCCACACCTAAATAAACTGAGCGCCCTCCAGGCCTAAATTCTCAATTAGCAATATTACCACAATCTTCATACTTGGTTTCAATCTTCAATCAATCAAGTGAATACATGTCATACTTATACAATCTTCCCGTGGGACACACTCCCACGACCTTCCATACAAGTAACAAGTTCGCACATCCATACCACCGGCCGCACCAACGTTGCAAAGCAAATCAAGAATTCGCAACCAGTATACAAAGACTCTTACACAAGACACCGATCTCAGGTGACTCTGATGGCAATACTATCTTACTCTAAACATCTAAATTCTTTTCCTGATCATCAGAGCTTGTGACATCCTTGTCAACACCAAACTGCAACCTTGATCCTTGACTTTTAAATTTCATGTAGCTCACCGCACCTATCTTACCAATATGCGAGAACCCAAGAATTTCATCATAACTCCTGAACCACTAATATGATACACACATCATTTTGTAGAAACCTTTCACTTTACTCCTTTCGCGAGAATCATTGCAACACGTGACCGAATTCCCATAACCACAAAAAATACAATCCTCAAATAGTGGTCTAAACCACCATAACTCTTTTGGGATCCGCCCACTCCTAGCAGGACATAATACACGAATGCATCCAAATACAATCAATTATGGCAGTCATCGAGCGTCGCACGTACTGACACAAATTACATGCATGACTCCACGCGCTGAAGCAACTAATCAGTGCCACCATCATGCCAATTCAACCATTACTAGCTGACCCGTCTTGTACCAATTCATTTCATAACTTGCCCTAGAAATAATAGTAGCTCCATCCAAACATAACGAACTCAATCTGCACTTCTTCTGAGTGACCCCTTTTCACGAGACCACATTGTCTCAAAATCCATGAACCATTTCATACCCTTCTTGTTCGCGCATTCACATCTTCAACTGGTACACCCATTCTAGAAAAATTCTTTTATGAATCCAAAGTTATTTCCTCCCATTCCTCTCATACTACATCGCAAATCGGAGATAACGTAGAACACTCCAAGCTTCTTTATCATAATCCGCTGCAAAAGATTGACACTTAACCATACTATGGACTCAAAATCCTTAGGCACCACACTTTAACCTTTGAATCCACTAGGACCATTTTTTAGAGTCACCCAATCCGACTTGGTTTCGAATATAATCAACTCCAAAGCTCTGTTGGCACATGAACACCCTCTCAAAAAAACGCCCGGCTGAATCACCTTTTATATAAATCACCTCTACATAAAGCATAAATCCTGAGTCTTCCAAAGCCAGAACATAATTGATAAGGCCAATTATAGCATACATTCCTCAAATCTTTTGCTCAAATCACCATTGATGTTCTCTTCCCCTAGTCATAATAACCCACCAATATGTCAATAACTAGAAACCTCACAAGTAGATAACTATACAATCCAATCATAGACGGTGGGGCTCTCCCACTTAGCTTGAAGCTACCCTTGCATAACTTGGAATCCACCAAGATTCTTCCTTCATGGTTGACATGATCTTGCGCAATTGACCCGCTAAATTCTTCGAAATTCCTTCTATTAAAATTTCACGAACACTCTGAATCACTCGCCATATTTATATATTCGACCTCTTACCGGATGGCCAGTAGAATTCTTTGTAGAAGCTTCGTCAAGACCATGCGACTGCTAACCTGCTCACATGAGATAACCCACCCATGGAAATTACATATTGACTTCTTCCAACGTCGCTGCACTAGGTACAATCACTACAAAATCAGTAGACCATCATGTGCCCGAGCTCATTCACCAGTTGTACAAGTCCATTCACTCCTCATAGACATCAACTAAAGGTGCGACAACACATTTCAACCCAAAGTAATGTTGTGTCCTTCTTTATATCAAGCAAACTTCTTTCCGTCGTATCCAACCTTTATTCGTAAAATAGCCAATATTCCCAATTAAGACCATAGACCTAGTCACTGTCCACCATGAATCCTAGATCACTTTAAGCTTCCTCAAGGCGTGTAGTTATCCTACCATTGAACCCATATGTTACTCTGCCACTCTCCCACCTTGGTCAAACCCTCTCCTTTAAGCAACTACTCGACTTCTGCTTTTTACACCTGGCCTTCTAGAAATTCAACCACCACATGACACTCCCCACATGTCCTTCCTCATCCTTCGATGCCCAGTTGTTGCCTTAAGCCAAAAATCTATTCTCTGTAGCACTTGAACAAATATATCGCGACCAACTTTAAACCCTTCGAAGATCATCTTTCTCGGGCCATCAACATTAGAAAAACCGATTCAATCCTGAGCCACCGCACATTGCGATCTCTGATAGCTACTTCACCTGCACCATCTCACACTACTCTACCTCGAAGGCAAGTTGATGAAAACCATAACACAGGCGAACATCACACATTCAACAAGGACAACAACACCACATCACCGATGGAAATTCCACTATGCTAAAAAATACTGAGTCTCGTTACTCCATCAACCCAAACCTGAACATTCTTAGTCTGATTGCCTTCCCCCCACCGGAAATAAGATATTGAAATTCGGAATCATGTATTGAGAAAAATCACCTTTCAAGTCATTCACTGCCTCGACTCATAGACAAGTATCTTACCATTATATCAGTAATAGGCGATAACAGTTCATGAACATCATAGCAGCTTGTGCATAGCCTCAAACTATCAGAAACACAACTATTGAGCTAAAATGACAAGACATCCTTCTGCGAGGGGACGACATTAGCCCAATTGAATATGCAGGGAGAAACATCATGCACCAAATCTACAATATCATTATAATTCCCCAATTCCCAATTGATAACATTGCTTTACGTCGTATAAGATTGAATAGGAATGAAATAATGGCATAAGACTTAAAGGAATCAAATCGCATAATGAGGAATCAAGAAGGAAGTGCTTCTAACAGCCTTGTAGCCTCTCGAAGATAAGTACAGACGTCTCCGTACCAATCCGCAAGACTCTACTAGACTTTCTCATGACTCGTGAGACCTAAGTAAACCTAGTACTCTGATACCATGTTATCACGACCCAAAATTTATTAAAGGTCGTGATGGCATCGGACACCACTTTCAGGTAAGCCAACACTAAATAGTTAATTAAATTCTCATTTTAATATTTTTGAAATCATGAATATCTTTTAATTTGACTAGTAAATGATGAAATTTATAGAATAAATAATAATGTTTCCTAATTTTAATACTGAATATCTCATAATCATTCAAGAATGTGATATCACAAGTGCATAAGCATTTACTAGGAAATAAAATAAATATACAATAACTGTCCGAATTACAAATTTAGACAGAAAAAAATACAAATACTCTGAAGGAGACCATGCTGGCAGCGGGTCCCAATATGGAATGCAACCCACCTAAGTCCTCGTGTTAACTATTTTACTGCGCCCACCAGGCCATTATCCATACATGTGCATGTACAACAAAATATACAGCAAGTGTTGTATGAGTACGAAAATAACGTGTACCTAGTAAGTATCCAGTCTAATCTCGAAGAAGTAGTGACGATAGGTCAACTCCGACACTTTACTATGGCCAACAATAATATACCGATAATATGATAAATCATGGATTTATATGACGACTGTAAATTCAACAACATGAAGCATGTCAAAAATTCTTTTGTTGATAGGATATTTCAAAATTTATTTTCATCTTTTAATAATTTGTATCTCCGGCCAATGAGGCCACATCAATTATAAATAATTCCAAAACAATCAATTAATTCATGCGCAAATCATGTCGAGGTCGTACGACCTGATCCAATATAATATTTAAATTGTGCATTGCCGGAGGCTCGAACGGCGCAAACCATAGATGCATCTATTACTACCGAGGCTTTCGGCCCTATCCACAAATAGCAATTTATTTCAAGGAAAACACAAAGTTCACATTTACAGTCAAGTATTCAATTAAATCTTTCAAGTAATTGAATTTAACCTTTTACACTACTTTTATCAAGTTCTGATGACTTAAGTAATTGAATTAGCTAGTAAGGGCACAAATATTTCAAGTAAAACATATATGGGTCCTAAACTACCCGGACAATAGTATAATAGTAGCTACGTACAGACTCTCGTCACGTCGTACGTAAGTAGCCCCCAAAAGTAGGTTTTGATATCCAATTTTTCCCTCATACATTATTAAATATGCATACATACTTTGAAAATATTGTACATGCATGCACAAGTATTTTTACAATTTTTCTATAATTTTTAAAGGCCTTAAATCAATTTGTTTCTATATTTTTAATTATATAAATATTCAATAATTATTCCTCATCTTACTTTATGATGATTTAATCATATAAATTTATCATTTATTCCCATATAAGTGTTCAAATATTTTAATTGTATTTTTAAGACTATAATTGCATTTTTTGCAATAATAGCCCATATATATGCATAATTATCTTATCTTTACAGAAAATAACTTTTTATATTTTTATAATGTTAAGTAATTATTTTAAATCTTTTTCATGCACAAGTCATATTTTTATTATTTATAAATTATTTTATGAAATTATTTTATTAAATTAAATAGGTATTTAAAATATAGCCCCTTTCTTAATTAAATTTCCTAACCTATACCAACCCAAATACCCGTCCCACCTGACCCAGAACCCCCTCTGATCGTAGTCGTTGATCTTTGATATCAACGTTCCACGTTATTTCTTACCTTTTAAATCCAACAAACCTCAAAACCCTACCCATTTCTCTCAGACACTGCCGCCCTCTTCTCCTCTCTTCTCTCTCAGACGCTCTCAAACCCTAGAGCGTCACTCAAAACTCCCTCCAAATCACTGCGATTCCCAATTGGATATGGAATCATTTGGTTATTTGCCGTCTTATCCGACCCTCTACCTCTACTGGTTGTTCGATTTTCATGTTACTTAATGGGATCTCAAGGGATTCGAACCAGATTTGGTTCAAATCTCTCATATTTTTGATTAATCCGCCCATATTCAACCTATGTCTGTGGGTATTATCATTTTTGTATTTTCGTGGCTTCAAATCTCTGGTTCAAACTAGATTTTCTACCTATGTTCATAAACCTAGCTATTTATGTTAAATCCGTTTAAATCTCTTTAGATCTGAGATGGTTTTGAGTTTGTTTGGCACTTTCCTTAAGATTTTTCTGCTTTTATTATTATTGTTAACCGATTTCATTTTACCCTAGGGTTTTGATCCCTAATAGGTTTTCTATGAAAACGTTTAGACATTTTAATGCTTTCAACTATGGTTTTCTTCTTTACTATTTTGACCGATCCTTTTTGAGTTTCATCTCTATGACTTTGACATATCTTAGGGTTTCGACTCTCTGACTATTTATCCTATTGTCTTTTGCCTATTACCTTTAACTCTGTCAGTTAATTGATTTACTTCTAAACTAGGGTTTGAATTTAGTACCCATATTTCCTTATTTAAGTTTTACTTGTTCTTACTCTATTTATGTATCCATATTACTAGCTTGATTGTGAGTCTTGATTCCTAATTGATTCTAGAAATTGGTTCTTACCTTATTAATCTTGCTCTTAATTACGAATTGATTCTGTGTGAGATTTTTCCTAAATTAAGTGGTACTTATTTGATTCTATCCTCTTAATTGATTCCTGACTGATTGCTAATTGATTTTTCATACCTTATGTATGTGTGATTGATTCATTACCTTTTGTGACCTACCCTATTGCATTCTATAAAAACCCTTCTTGTTCTGATTTTCAAGGGACAGACTTAGACACTTACACGGACACACTCAGAAAGCTACACCTACACACAGATTCTTACTCTTACTCATACACACTCACCATTGTGATCTTTTCTATTGCTTGTAATTGTTGCACTGTCTGGCTGGTTGAAAGCCAAGGCTAGACTATTGGACTCTACTTGTTCTCAACTTCCTGTTTGCTATTTCTTAATTGATATGTCTCCACTTCTACCATCATTGCTATGTAATTAGACCTAGGTGCTTCTTGTTTTTCAGCATGTTGTTAAACCTATGTCTATTTGTCTCTCAACTAGCATGATTTCTATCCTGTTTAAGTGTTCACCCCCTAACAAACTCCTGATTAATTCATGACTTCTATGCTCTCAACTTTTGCTACCTTTCTATATGATTGTCTGATCAGTAATTTGATCCCAGAATGTTGTTCTTTGATTAAAATATGTCATATGTTCACCTAGTAATAAATAATGGATTAAGGCCATGTGAAACCTTGTTCAAATTAATTGATACGATATCCTATCTGTTGTTTGATTGCTGGAGTTCATGGCTGAACTCCTTCTGCTAATTGTATGCTGCTTGTGGTTCTTGTAATCTGGTAATCTATTTGTACGCACTTCTTTAATCCGAACTATTTTTTAAATCAAAACTGTCTCCTTTCATATATTATTTTCAACTCCTACTTTTAGTTAACTAGGGTCCTGACACCCCAATGTGAGTACTACTTAGGGTCCATGAGACTCCTATGAAATCTGACACATTGGGGCTGGTTTCCAATCCTTTATGAACTTCTTTTTAACATTTGTTATCTAGTATGAGCACTGACCTGGGTTCTCGAAGCCCTTGGTAACTCTGACACACTAGAAATTTGGGTTCTTGGTGCTTTGCCAATGGTTAATGTGTATCTCTGAGCTTTGGAGTTTTTACGGTTTGAAGGCCTGGGTTATCCGGATGCATTGGGCCTGCTGCAGGCCTCCTAGAGTTATATACTTTGTAATCTATTCATTTTCTTATGGTCTGTAATAATTATTTGTAATAACGATGGGGAAATAGTGAATTGGGGAAACTGGACCTAGTTTGATATTTGCATGAGAATGGGGTAGAAAAACTTGCTTTAGGTTCCTGTTTCTTTAAAATAATTTTCACTACTATATGTTAGATATCCTGCCTATAGGTTATTTGCTTGTTCAGTTATATTCTGTTACTGCGCACAGTAGATAACATGCCTATAGGTATTTGTTTCAATACATTCTATTACTGTGTGTGGTAGATAACATGCCTATAGGATCAAAATAGTTATGAATATCCCGTCAAGATTCACCACTGCATTTAAATTATGCCCACAAAGTTTTGAAATCAGTTATGCATTTTAAAAATCCCGCCTATAAAGCTTTAAATCATTTTTGCATTTAGATACCATGTCTATATGAAATTTTAGAATTATTTTTGCATTTAGATACCACGTCTATAGGAAATTTCAGAATCATTTTGCATTTAGATACCATGTCAATAGGAAACTTCAGAATCATTTTTGCATGTAGATACCATGCCTGTAAGGATCAGTTCTTCTACACTTAGATATTATGCATGTAGGGTCCAAAAGATAAAAATCAGCCTGCTAAAACCAGTAACTATTTACAGCTCAGATACCTGATTTATAAAATTCTATCCAGCTATC
This sequence comes from Nicotiana glauca, assembly GCA_026770625.1. Lineage (NCBI taxonomy): Eukaryota > Viridiplantae > Streptophyta > Magnoliopsida > Solanales > Solanaceae > Nicotiana > Nicotiana glauca. The sequence goes on from MDKF010919512.1 coordinate 45,975, forward strand.
ACTTGGCAATCTTGTAGGCTAATTGGTCTCTAGGTTTAAAGCTGCTATTTTCCTGCTGCTTGAAACCTGCCCAGATTCAGTAAGTAATAAAATCAGTAGGCAAAATGGTTAGGTATTTACTCGCCTTAATAAAACTGCTACCTATTTTGTGCTCATCTAGATATCCTGCTATAGGACTCTAAATTGTTTAAAAATTATTTGTTTGAGACGTGCATTTGTTTTGTATATTTCTGGAGGTAAATGTGAGCCCTTTTAATTGCATTTTTATGTGATAGTCCTATTTGGCTTTTTGTTTGTCGCTTAGTTTTATCCTTTTAAAACAACATAGGTCAGTCTAGAACTTCCATGAATAGAGGTCCTAAACACCTCCAAGACCACAAGCAAGGGACGGGTAATGCACGCATAGGGCACATATCGGATGTTATTAGAATGCTTAGGGAATAAACAAAGCGGAAGATTAATTGGGCAATAAAAGAAAATGATGACCTTTTCGCTAATGTTATGTGTACCACCCCAACATGGGGACGATTATCAAGTATTGCACAAAAGTGATCCTATAGGCTAAAAAACCTAGGACCCCTTTTATTCCTTGTTTTAGAAATAATCTCTAGTTGTCTAAATTGCTTTATTTGCTTAAAAGACTAATTCACCTAATTCGAGTTTGACCGACTGTTGTGGACCTCGAGCGGTACTTAACACCTTTCCCTCAAGGTTATTTCGAGCCCATACTCAATCTCTGATAATGCACACCGATTTATGAGTTACTTGCTTTAGGTGACCTAACGCACCTTAAATCCGTTAGGTAACAACTCTTTAAATTCCTTACCCCTTCCCAAAAGGAAATGAGTTGTCCCAGAAATGTCGAAACCGGACTCTGCGAGGAAAAAGGGGGCGCATGTCACGACCCCAGTTCGCCCTCCGTAAAATATCATGATGGAACCTAGTCTCTACGACTAGGTAAGCCTAACAAATTGCGAAAAAAGAAACAACAGAATAAAACTAGTCAAAAACTGTGGGATAACATAATGAAACATTTAATATGCCGCTCGGCATATACAATACAAACTCTCAAACTGAAACTACATTTCCCAAAACTCAAAATCTCATGAAATCTTAAGCTATGGAATAACTACAATGTGTCCTAACTCCAGAGTGTCTAAACAAAGAAGAAATAGAGAAGGGCTATAACAAAAAGAGAGAGTAGATAGGGACTCCTCGGTCTGCGGACATGGAAGATATACCTCAAAGTCTCTAGAGATTGCCTCGCCTCGCTAACGATATGACTGAGTCGATGTACCTGGATCTGCACACGGAAAACATGTGCAGGAAAGGACATGAGTACACTACAACGGTACCTAATAAGTGTCAAGCCTAGCCTCGGTCGGATAGTGACGAAGAAGGTCAGGGCCCTACCTGTTATAAAATATAAAGCAAGATAAGACAGTGTAAGGTGCAATAGTATAATCAAAACAGTATCAGAAAAATGAGAAGAAATCAGAGAAAAATATACACTCAGTACACAGAAACATCGACAGGGGAGCTCCCGAAATCTCGTCTTGTAGTCCCAAACGTAAATACTCGGGAATCTCTCAGTATCCTCAATAGGTGTTCTAGGGATCTCTTGGTATCCCGAGGATCTCTTGGTATCCTTAATATAAGTAATGGGAATCTCTTGATATCCCAAGGATCTCTTGGTATCCTCAATATATGTCTAAGGATCTATTGGTATCCTCAATATAAGTACTGGGGATCTCTTGGTATCTCGAGGATCTCTTGGTATCCTCAATGTATGTCTAGGGATCTCTTGGTATTCCGAGGATCTCTTTGTATCCTTAATATATGTGCTGGGGATCTTTTGGTATCCCGAGGATCTCTTGGTATCCTTAATATATGTGCTGGGGATCTCGTGGTATCCCGCGCTACAGTCAAAATCAATATATGCGCAGGGTATCTCCCGAAATACTCATCCGTAGTCCCAAATAAAAAGACAACAATATCAAGGAAGGAATCCACAATTTCATTCAAGAGCAAAATAGTATGAAGTAACACGGTATAATGACAAGAATAACAACAATTACAACAGAGAAAAAATACAACTCAACACAAATATAGCAACCGGGAATGTACCAGGATACCGTCCTGTAGCCCCCAAATATAAATATCCAGCAAACCGGGGATCTACCAGGATACCGTCTAGTAGCCCCCAAATGTAAATATCCAACAAATTGGGGATCTACTAGGATACCGTCCTATAGCCCCCAAATGTAAATGTCTAATGGATCTCCCGGATGTAGTCCCGTAGTCCAACTCATTATGCGACGGGGATCTACCGAAATCTAGATCCGTAGTCCCCAAATGTAAATGTGCAAGGAGGATCTACAAAGATATCGCCAGTAGTCCCAAAGTAAACACACAGCAGCAAAATGAATAATATTCAATTCAATTCAATTTTCCATACCAAAGTAAAACAGATATTTCTAACCTAGCATGTTGCACATAATCCAAATAAGGCAAATTGAGCAAGGCAATTAAGTCAATTAAACATGCGTCCATAGGCTAATAGCAGGCTTAAATTACACACAGTATGAACATAAAAAAAAAATCACATTATAGTTACTTAAAGAACAATGGATTTTTAACAATTGTCACAAGTACGCACTCGTGACCTTATGTACAAGGCATTTCAGTTATCAACAAACAAAATCCTAAGGGGAGTTTCCCCCACACAAGGTTAGATAAGCCACTTACCTCGAACCGGCTCACAATCAACCCGAAACCACACTCTTGCCATGAGTACTTGACTCCAAATGGCCCAAATCTATTCAAATCATTTGCATAATATAAATAACACTTCAAGTAACCAATTCAACTAATTAATTCTAAGCTAATACGCGAAATTAGGGAAAATGACCAAAATTCCCTCAGGCCCACATCTCGGAATCAGGTAAAATTTATAAATTCATAATCCTCACACTCTCACGAGTTCATGCATACCAAAATTACCAAAATCAGACCTCAATTGGTCCCTCAAATCACCACTCAAAACTCTCCAATTAACCAAGCCCTAACCCCTAATTTACCACTGATTTTCCTTCAAACTTCATGCACAATGATAAAAATTACCATAATAACGAGTTTAGGTTCCAAAAATCTTAGCTCCTTGAATTTCCCTTGAATCCTCTCTCAAAAACCTCCCAAAAAGCTCAAAATCCGGATGAAAATGGTGAAAGAATGGGAAAAAATCGCGACTGAACCTTTATATAGGTCCTGGCCCAGGACTTCTGCACCTGCGGACATTTCCTCGCACCTGCGGTCCCAGGTGTGCATCTGCGAGATTTCATTAATTCCCTTAGGCCGCACTTATGCTTCTTCTACAGCACCTGCAAAAACTGGCCTTCCCTCACATGGCCGCATCTGCGGTCTCTCAGCCACTTCTGCGGTTATGACAGTAGACTTAGCAGCTTCAGCTACAAATTCCCAACTCCAAACTTCCCGTTAACCATCCAAAACAACCCCGAGGGGACCTCAACCAAAAGTGCGAACAAGTCATATACCATTATCCAAACTTATACAAATATTCAAAACACCTCAAACAACATCTGATCAACCAATTAGCATCGGATTCAAGCCTAAGGACTTCAAAAACTCTCAATCTACGCTTTCGATCAAAAAGTCTATCAAACCTCATCCGAATGACCTAAAATTTTGCAAGCACGTCAAATTCAATGCTACAGAGCTACTCCAACTTCCGAAATTCTATTCTGACCCCGATATCAAAATCTCACTATCGAATCAGAAACTTCAAAAATTTAACTTTCGGCATTTCAAGCCTAAATAAGCTACGGACCTCCAAAACACAATCCGAACATGCCCCTAAGCCCAAAATCACCCAACGGAGCTAACGGAATTGACAGAATTCCATTCCGAGGACGTCTTCAGATTGCTCCAACTACGGTCCAAATTTTAAATCTTAAAGTCTCATTTAGGGATTAAGTGTCCCAAAACTCTCTGAAACTCCAATTAAAACTCCCCGGCAACTCAGAATAGTAGAAACACACACGAGGAATACAGTTAATAGGGGGTCGAGGCATAAATTCTTAAAATTACTGGCCGGTTCATTACAGCGCAACACCATGGTGACTCTGCTGGGGATATTTTAGGCTTTTACCATAACAAACTTGCATTTTGTGAATTAGTCTTAAGCATGCTTTATTCTATTAATACATGGGCACCCTTTCCCCTTTCCACCTTATTTGGATTTAATTGCCTATTTTTTCAAGCATTTATGATTTTCTTTATTATAGAAACTGACTTATCTCTTTGTTTTCTTTCTTCAATGTCTTTCAATTATTAAATACTATATTTATCATTCTTTTCACATGCAAATATGTGACAACATGATATTTATTGTTTCATAAATCATGCTCAACATCATATTCTACTCGTGCGTGATCAATCCTATAGCAACGCTTGATAAGTGTTTGCACCCTTCCTATACATCACCCTTTAAATCTGAAAGGCGTATTTACGGTAAAACAAGTCGATCAGCGGTGCAGTCGACTGTTCCGTACCTTTCCCCATCAAGTTGTCCGCTTGAGGGTACCAGTCTAGACCTCTCTAGAAACCTTGCTATGATTTATTATACATGCATCATGGTCAAACCTAGTTGGGTTAATATGTTTTCCTCATAATAACCCTTTAAGACAATCCTCGTCCAAAAGTCCATCGGGTTTTCCATAATCCCAACGGACGCCACCATGATTGTGTGCATTAATGTTGGAATAATAAGTTTCAATATGCTAATAATTGTTGTATAAATAGTCAGATATGGAGGGGGAAAGGGCCTAACCATATTTGTTTTGTAGAAAATGAGGCACGAAGTCCCTTGGTTCGGCATGGTCCGTAACATACCACCATTGTTGCTAGACTGGTAGGAGGATCTTCCGTCAAGTGACAAGAATCATGTGAAAAGGTCTTGGGAAACTTGCCTTCTTTATTGGACCTCCAGCCTAACAACCACCGAAAGAAATGAAGGAGGACATTTAGCAAGAGCATACTTACTGCTGAACCTGCACAAACTGGGGGATCTGATCGACAAGAGCATCCAGCCTGGAGAAGGTCCTTCTGGGACCAAATAGATTAGGATTATTTTCTTTTTCAAATGTAATAAGGACAAGTGTCATTAATGACTTATCTTATTTAGTATCGTGTTGGGTTCATCTATTTTTATATTAATAAAATGAGGCAATTATTGGCACTGAAATTCTCCAAATCTATTTGTCGCTAGGCCTACCTCGGGCACAATGAGGCTCCCAAATTAGGATCCGAATTTACATTCCCGAAATATGTGTTTAAATACAGCAAACATTTTTTGATGGGGCTGCAAACTTCAAAGGAGTGGGTATTGGAGAAGTTTTGGTATCAGAAACAGGCCAACATTACCCGGTATCAGCAAAGCTTAGGTTCTCGTGCACCAAAAATATGGTAGAATATGATCATGGGACTCAATTTGGCCATTGATATGAATATACAAGAGTTGCTGGTAATTGGTTATTTGGATCTTCAGGTACATCAGGTTCTAGAAGAGTGGGCTACGAAGAACACCAAGATACTTCATACTTGTATCATGTGCAGGAATTGATGAAGAGATTTACAAAGAGAGAATTCAAACATGTGCCCAGAATTCAAAATGAGTTCGCAGATGCACTAGCCACTTCGTCATCAATGATACAACATCTAGATAAGAATTTCATTGATCCCATCCCCATGAGGATCCATAATCACCTAGCTTGTTGTGCTCATGTTGAAGAGGAAACAGATGGAAAACCTTGGTTCCACGACATCAAAGAATATTTTGCAAAAGGAAAATACCCAGAACAAGCAAACCATACTCAGAAATGCACTCTACGAAGGTTTTCCAATCACTTCTTCCAAAGCGGAGGGACCCTATATAGAATAACTCCTGCTCTGGCATTGTTGAGGTGTGTTGATGCAAATGAGGCTTCCAAATTGCTTGAGGAGATACATGTCAAAACTTACGGACCACATATGAACAGTTTTGTTCTAGCCAAGAAAATAATCAAAGCTGGATATTTTTTGATGACCATGGAAACGGATTGCATCTGGTACGTACAGAAATGCCACAAATGCAAGGTACATGCAGATACAATAAGGGTACCACCTAATGAGCTCAACTCGACTAGTACGCCTTAGCCTTTTACTGCCTGGGGAATAGATGTCATTGGTCCAATCGAGCCCTCCACCTCTAACAGTAATCGGTTCATCTTGGTGGCCATCGATTACTTCACAAAATGGGTAGAGGCTGCATCCTACAAAGCTATAACAAAGAAACTCGTCGCAGATTTTGTCAAAGATCATATCGTTTGTCGATTTGGGGTTCCCAAGTCCATTATCACTAATAACGCCGCCAATCTCAACAGTGATTTGATGAAAGCCATGTGTGAAAGTTTCAAACTCAAGCACAAAAACTCTACAGCATACAGGCCCTAGATGAATGGAGCTTGGAAGCTGCTAACAAAAACATCAAGAAGATACTACGGAAGATGGTAGAAAATCTCAAACAATGGCACGAGAAGTTACCCTTTGCCCTATTGGGGTACCACACTATGGTTCACATATCAATTGGGGCAACCCCTATATACTGTTTTATGGTAGCGAGACTGTCATTCTAGCCGAAATAGAAATTCCTTCTTTAAGGATCATACAGGAAGCCAAACTCGGTGATGCAGAATGGATAAGGAGCCGCTATGAGAAACTAGCCCTTATAGATGGAAAAAGAATGAACGTAGTGTGCCACGGTCAGCTATATCAGAATAGAATATCTAGAGCTTTCAACAAAATGGTCAAACCAAGATAATTTGCACCGGGACAGTTGGTGTTGAAGAAGATCTTCCCGCATCAAGATGAAGCCAAACAAAAATTCTCTCCCAACTAGCAAGGTCCTTACATGGTTCACCGGGTGCTAACAGGAGGAGCACTCATACTTGCAGAAATAGACGGAGAAGTTTGGCCGAAACCAATCAATTCAGACACAGTCAAGAGATACTATGTTTAGATAGTTTACATTCCTTCATATGATGTAACTGAACTACGCTTGACCGGATTCCCATTTAAGAAGGGATACGCAGGTAGCCTTGTGGGTTCGATCATATCTTAATAAAATTTCCATTTTCTCTCAGAACCAGAAACCAGGGCAGAATCTTAAGGAGAACCCTCAAAATTCCAAAGTAAGTCCAGTCAACACCATCATACGCCAAAAAGTTAGAAATGGGTTAAGTAACTAGGGTAGAATTTTTAGAAGGATTCTCAAAATTCCAGAGCAGATCCAATAAACTTCGTTGCACGCAGAATGACCAAAAGATCAAACTGGAGCAGAATTTTGAGGATGACCCTCAAAATTCTATCGCAGGGAAGCTGCAATGTCTCTAAAAAGTGTTGTAGTCATTAGTTCATCTAAATTACTTGATATTACATATCACTATGTTTTCTAAAAATAACTCTATTCCATCAATACGTGCATATTTTTAAAAACATTATTTCTATGGCCGCCAGGTGTTACTCAGGGTAACTCGAAAGGGGCCCCAGAACAGAGCAAAGCAAAGCAAGAAGAAGAAGGTGCAAACCAACCTCCCCCTACAAAACTCAGATTTTTCTTTGGATGCAGGCACGGTGAACAGAACAGGAGTATTCGCAAATATACACATATCAAAATCACTATCGATCGGGCCACCAGACGCAAATATATCTCCAGCTAAGGAATATTCTACTCATATCTGCTATTCATTCACTACATAAGGCTAAGCATTGCCTTCTCTTTGCATGAGACTAAACCTTGTCTTAAATCTTGCATGAGGCTAAGCCCTGCCTCCATACTTGTATGAGGCTAAGCCTTGCCTCCCTATTTGCATAAGGCTAAGCATTGCCTTCTCTTTGCAAGAGACTAAGCCCTATCTCAAATCTTGCATGAGGCTGAGCCCTACCTCCCTATTTACATAAGGCTAAGCATTGCCTTCCCTTTGTATGAGACTAAGCTCTATCTTGATTCTTGCATGAGGCTAAGCCTTGCCTCCCTATTTGCATAAGGCTAAGCACTGCCTTCTCTTTGCATGAGACTAAGCTCTGTCTCGATTCTTGCATGATGTTAAGCCTTGCCTCCCTATTTGCATAAGGCTAAGCACTGCCTTCTCTTTGTATGAGACTAAGCCTTGTCTCAAATCTTGCATAAGGCTAAGCCCTGCCTCCCTATTTGCACAAGGCTAAGCATTGCCTTCCCTTCACATGAGACTAAGCTTTGTCTTGATTCTTGCATGAGGCTAAGCCTCGCCTCCCTATTTGCATAAGGCTAACCACTGCCTTCTCTTTGCATGAGACTAAGCCTTGTCTCAAATCTTACATAAGGCTAAGCCTTGCCTCCCTATTTTTATAAGGCTAAGCATTGCTTTCCCTTCGCACGGGACTACGCCATGTCTCAAATCTCGCATGAGACTAAGCTATGCCTCCCAATTTGCATAAGGCTAAGCATTGCCTTCTCTTTACATGAGACTAAGATCTTTCTCGATCCTTGCATGAAGCTAAGCCATGCCTCCCTATTTACATAAGGCTAAGTATGTCCTTCTCTTTGCATGAGACTAAGCTCTGTCTCTATCCTTGTACGAGGATAAGCCCCACCTCCCTATTTTCATAAGGCTAAGCATTGCCTTCTCTTTGCATGAGACTAAGCTCTGTCTCGATCCTTGCATGAGGCTAAGCCCTGCCTCCTTATTTGCATAAGGCTAAGCTCTGCATTTCCTTACATGAGACTAAGCCCTGTCTCAAATCTTGCATGAGGCTAAGCCCTGCCTCCCTATTTGCTATGGCTAAGCATTGCCTTCTCTTTTCATGAGACTAAGCCATGTCTCAATTCTTGCATGAGGCTAAGCCCAGCCTCGCCGTTTGCATAAGGCTAAGCATTGCCTTCTCATAAGACTAAGCATTGTCTCCCTTTATAAGTGTTGCTCTATTCTTAACTTTGCATTATCTTCTTCTCTTGGGGCTAAGCTCGCCCCCAAGCTCTGCACGAGGCTAAGCATTGTCTTGTTATTACCTTTGGTATCATATCTCTGCACTGCATGGGTTATGTATAGCCAACTTGTCCAAAGGCGTCATAGTCCGAAGGCATCATCCTCATATCTTGAAGACACCATGTCATGGCCTGAGGATCTCTCATATTGCACATCATTATTCAAAGGCGTCATGGTTCATAAGCATCATTCTCATAGCCCGAGGACATTATTTTATGGCCTGCAAATCTCTTATCTCATGATTCATGGCCCACGACGTCATGGTCTAAGGACGTCATCCTCACTGTCCAAAGACAATCTTTATGGCCCAAAGGGAATTCGCATCATGTTTAAACTCCTGCAACACTCTATATAATCATATGCATTGGGTTTTTAGTTTTGCAGGTGATTCAGGAATTAACTGTTCTTCAAACAGGAGCAACCTTTGCTCCGGTTTCCATTCATACCCTTCCGATTTCCATTTGTGCCTTACCATTATTTCAAACGTAATCGACCCCATCAATTACCCACCTTTACTCTGTGACCATTCAGATATCTGCCCGCAAAGTTTTGAAATTAGTTCTACATTTTAAAAATTCCGCCTATAAAGTTTTAAATCATTTTTGCATTTAGAAACTATGTCTATAGAAAATTTCAAAATCATTTTTGCATTTATATACCATGTCTATCGAAAATTTTAGAATCATTTTGCATTTAGATATCATGTCAATAGAAAACTTCAGAATCATTTTTGCATCTAGATACCATGCCTATAAGGATCAATTCTTCTACACATAGATATCATGCCTTTAGGTTCCAAACAATAAAAATCAGCCTGCTAAAACCAGTAATTGTTTACAGCTCAGATGCCCGGTTTATAAAATTTTGTCCGACTATCACTTAGGCAATCTTGTAGGCTAATTGGACTCTAGGTTTAAAATTGCTATTTTCTTGCTACTTGAAACCTGCCTAGATTCAGTAAGTAATAAAATCAATAGGCAAACTGGTTAGGTATTTACTCGCCTTAATAAAACTACTACCTATTTTGTGCTCATCTATATATCCTGCTATACGACTCTAAATCGTTTAAAAATTGTTTGTTTGAGGCGCGCATTTTTTTGTCTATTTCTGGAGGTAAATGTGAGCCCCATTAATTGCATCTTTATTTGATAGTCCTATTTGGCTTTTTGTTTGTTGCTTAGTTTTTTCCTTTTAAAACAACATATTTGAGTCTAGAACTTCCTTAAATAGAGGTCCTAAACACCTCCAGGGCCACAAGCAAGGGACGGGTAATGCACGCATAAGGCACGTATCGGATGTTATTAGAACGCTTAGGTAATAAACAAAGGGGAAGGGTAATTGGGTAGTAAAAGGAAATGATGACCTGTGCGCTAATGCTATATATAGCACCCCAACTTGGGGACGATTACCAAGTATTGCACAGAAGTGATCCTATAGGCTAAAAAACCTGGGACCCTTTTTATTCCTTGTTTTAGAAATAATCTCTATTTGTCTAAATTGTTTTATTTGTTTACAAGACTAATTCACCTAATTCGAGTTTGGACGGGACCCACCGTTGTGGACCTCGAGGGGTGCCTAACACCTTCCCCTCAAGGTTATTCCAAGCCCTTACCCAATCTCTGGTAATGCAAACCAGTTAATGAGTTATTTGCTTTAGATGCCCTAACGCACCTTAAATCCGTTAGGTGAAGACTCTTCAAATTTCATACCCCTTCCCAAAAGGAAATGAGTTGTCCCAGAAATGTCAAAACCCGGACTCCGCGAGGAAAAAGAGGGCGCGACGGTAGGTACACGGATTTATTTAATTTACCTAAGGGGTTAATTCCCTCTTACAGGGTTACAAAGGAGACTTACCTCGTCTTAAAGCCTACTCCCCAATTCAAGAATGCACTCAAACCTCCAAATTCGATGCCAAACGACTCGAAATTAGTCAAACATTACATAAACTAATCAATTTATGCTCAAAAGTTCATATCTCCACTATTAAAGTGATTACCCACCCCAAATTGTAAGATTCCAAAAATTCACCCTCGAGCCCACGTGTCCGGATCCCGAAAATATTTGAAGAAAGTCGTTACCCATAACCGTAGAAACATAAATATATAATATTTACTAAGTTCCATAACCAATTTTGTGGTCAAATCTCATTTTTATCAAAAAACCCAGGATTTCATCTAAACCTTTGATTTTCACTAATTTTTACATGTTAATCTACCTATAATCTATGTATTTAACTCATGTTGTGTAGAAATTACTTACCTCAAAGTGCTAGGTGAAAACCCTCTTCCAAAACTCGCCTAAGAGATGTAGTGAAATGAAATAAATAGACTAAGTCTCGCATTAAAAGAGCTGGACACGGCCCTCTGATGTCACATTTGCGACACCATGTTCGCAAATGCGACAAAAGCCTCGCAAATGCGAAGCCTCGCTTCAGCTGCTGGGGTTGCAAATGCGGCATAAGTGTCGCAAATGCGAATACTGCCTGGGTCGGGCTTCTTCGCAATTGCGAAGCCCTCCTAGAAAATGCGAGGTTCGTATTTGCGAGACCTGCAGTGGTTGCCGAGGAACACTAGAAATCTGGTTGTTTTTCACCCGTTCCGAATGTCTAAAACGCACCCGAGTCCCTGGGGCTCCACACCAAATACACACACAAGTCTAACAGCATCATACAAACTTGCTCGCACAAGCGTAACACCGAAATAACATCAAAAGCCACGAACTGCACGCCAAAACGCATGAATTTACTCATGAACTCCAAAAACTTCTAAAACACTTTCGCATGCCCGATTTCTATCAAATCAACTCGAAATGACGCCAAATTTTACGCGCAAGTCTTAAATGACATTAAGGACCTATTTCGACTTTCGGAATTGAAATACGAACTTGATATAAAAAGTCCACCCTCGGTCAAACTTTCCAAAACTTCAAGTTCTAACTTTCGCCAAATGACTCTGAAAAGACCTACGGACCTCCGAATCCACTTCCGGACGCTCTCCTAAGTCCAGAATCACCATACGGAGCTATTCCCAAGCTCGGAATACAAAGAGAACGTCTAGAATGTAAAAATCCATTCCAACCCAAACTTATGGAATTTGCTCAAGATGCCAGCTTCCACTATTAGGTGTCGAAACGTGCCCAGATCATCTAAAACTCGATCCTAACAAATGCTTAAGTCCGAAATCATCATACAAAGGAGCTGGAACTTCAAATCCTGATTCCGAGGTCATTTACTAGAAAACCACAACTTAGTCAATTTTCCAACTTAAAACTTCCGAAATGAGAATTTTCTTTCCAAATCAACTCTGAACTTCTGAAAGTCCAATTCTTCCTACGCATACAAGTCATAATACCTGAAGTGAAGCTTCTCAAACCGCTGAATGATGTGCTAGAGCTCAAAATGGCCAATCGGGTCATTACATTCTCTCCCACTTAATCATATGTTCGTCCTCGAACGTGCTAAGAACTGCTCTGGAGTTGTCTGCAATCACTATATAATACCTCGTGCACCTACCCGTGCTACCACAACTCAGTTGAGTACAAATCTGAAGACTTTCCATTTTTACTTAGCTTAATAATCCTTAGAGCCAAATTCCAACATCCAAAGTTCTCTACCAGGCATGTTCCCAACATAGAACATAGTATCAATCACCACACGATGTACCAGAACATGATTGCATACCTTTGCTGAATCCACACCATGCACCAGATAATTCACATGACAAAAATAACATCCTCTGATAATAATAGCCATTATTCCATGACTCTTATGCTCACACACACCTCATGACTCATATAAATCCTGTTCCAACTCGTGCGATACTGCCATGACGGAAGAGATGTGTAGAAATTCATGACCAACTGCTGAGTCAATAACTCATTGAGATCCTCCTCTTGACAAGAACCATTGCTTCATTATGAACCAAATAACTATATTTTCTCTTTAATACACTTCACATAAATCTGATCGCACTAATCCCAGGTCGAAGATCTTGTCTCACCCAGTACAAGTTGCTTGGATAATAAGCCACCTCAGACATTGCCAAAAGTCTCATATGACGCCGCAATGTGCCAACAAGCTACAAAATCGAATGTGATACCAAGGGAAAAATGAACCCTTGAAAGGGGTACTCAACCCACGCAACTAATTAGACAACCAAAAAGGTGTCATGAACCTTCCCCAGAAAATGGGAAGCAAACACACAAGAAAAGATATAGGGGATTGTACTTAACATCACACTGTTACGGCGTGCAACCCGATCTACATAAAATCCATATAAGGAGATACTTACCGAGCTAGAATGCTCATTACTACAAATATTCGAATATTGGCTTCAAGCACGCCAAGTGCATAATACCATCCCTGGGGAGACAGATAGCGCCATACGCTACAAAACTCAAGCACAACTAAGGTAAGATATATGGTCTGAATCTCGAGAGCCATCTTGCCCACATAACACCATCGCCACGTGGAACCTCAACACATATGACATTTATCAAGTCATTTCACAACTCACAAGGCACTATATATATTACATGAAACAACCGACGATGAAACCACATCCAACGTCTGAATATTTCTCCATAAGGAGCTATATGCTAAAATGAATACATCTGGCCTGATATAGAGCCCACGTTCATATCCAGATCTATCCACAGACCTCAAGCCGATTCTGATCGTACTGCACTAGGCTAGTAACCTCTCAAGGATCCACAATAACCCTTTTTCCCATGGCACATAAGGACAGCCGTCGATCCGGAACAAACTTCCACAGTCCACACCCAAATGAACTGAGCGCCCTCCAGGCCTAAATTCTCCAATTAGCAATATTACCACAATCTTCATACTTGGTTTCAATATTCAATCAATCAAGTAACTACATGTCACACTTATACAATCTTCCTGTGGGACACTCTCCCACGACCTTCCGCACAGGTAACAAGTTCGCACATCCATACCACCGGCCGCACCAATGTTACAATGCAAATCAAGAATTCGCAACTAGTACACAAAGACTCTTACACAAGACACTGATCTCAAGTGACTCTGATGGCAATACTATATTACTCTAAACATCTAAATTCTTTTCCTGCTCATCCGAGTTTGACATCATTGTCAACACCAAACTGCAACCTTGATCCTTGACTTTTAAATTTCATGTAGCTCACCGCAACTATCTTACCAGTATGCGAGAACCCAAGAATTTTATCATAACTCCTGAACCACTAATATGATACACACATCATTTTGTAGAAACCTTTCACTTTACTCCTTTCCGGAGAATCATTGCAACACGTGACTGAATTCCCATAACCACAGAAAATACAATCCTCAAATAGTCGTCTATACCACCATAATTCTTTCGGGATCCGCCCACTCGTAGCAGGACATAATACATGAATGCATCCAAATACAATCAACTATGGAAGTCATCGAGCGTCGCACGTACTGCCACAAATCACATGCATGACTCCACGCGCTGAAGCAACTAATCAGTGCCACCATCATGCCAATTCAACCATTACTAGCCGACCCGTCTTCTCCCAATTCATTTCATAACTTGCCCTAGAAATAATAGTAGCTCCATCCAAACATAACGAACTCAATCCGCACTCGTTCTGAGTGACCCCATTTGACGAGACCATATTGTATCAAAATCCACGAACCATTTCATACCCTCCTTGTTCGCGCATTCGCATCTTCAACTGGTACTCCCATTCTGAAAATTCTTTTATGAATCCAAGTTATTTCCTCCCATTCCTCTCATACTACACCGCAAATCAAAGATAATGAAGAACACTCAGAGCTCATTTATCATAATCCGCTGCAAAAGCTTGACACTCAACCATATTATGGACTCGGAATCCTTAGACACCACATTTTAACCTTCGAATCCACTAGGACCATTTTTTAGAGTCACCCACTCCGACTTGGTCCCGAATATAATCAACTCCAAGGCTCCGTTGGCACATGAACACCCTCTCAAAGAAACGCCTGGCTGAATCACCTTTCTTATAAATCACCTCTACATGAAGCATAAATCCTGAGTCTTCCAAAGCCTGAACACAATTGATAAGGCCAATTATAGCATACATTCCTCAAATCCTTTGCTCAAATCACCATAGATGTTCTTTTCCCCTAGTCATAATAACCCGTCAATATGTCAATAACTAGAAACCTCACAAGTAGATAACCATTAAATCCAATCATAGGCGGTGGGGCTCTCCCACTTAGCTTGAAGCTACCCTTGCATAACCTGGAATCCACCAAGATTGTTCATTCATCGTTGACATGATCTTGCGCAATCGACCCACCAAATTCTTCAAAATTTCTTCTGTTAACATTTCATGAACACTCTGAATTACTAGCCATATTTACATATTCGACCTCTTACAGGATGGCCAGTAGAATTTTTTGTAGAAGCTTCGTCAACACCATGCGATCCCTAACCTGCTCACAGGAGATAACCCACCTGTGGAAATTACATACTGACATCTTCCAACGTCACTGCACTGGGTACAATCACTACGAAATCAGTAGACCATCCTGAGCCCGAGCTCATTCACTAGTTGTACAAGTCCATTCACTCCTCATGGACATCAACTAAAGGTGCGACAACACATTCCAACCCAAAGTCTTGTTGTGTCCTTCATATCAAGAAAATTTATTTCCGTCGTATCCAACCTTTCTTCGTATCGTAGCCAATATTCCAAATTAAGCCGATAGACATAGTCACTGTCCACCATGAATCTCGAACCACTTTAAGCTTCCTTAAGGCGTGTAGTTATCCTACCACTAAACCCATATGCTACTCTGCCACTCTCCCACTTTGGTCAAACCCTCTCCTTTAAGAAACTACTCGACTTCTGCTTTTTAAACTTGGCCTTCTATAAATTCAACCACCGCATGAAACTCCCCACATGTCCTTCCTCATCCTTCGCTGCCCAGTTGTTACCTTAAGCCAAAAATCTATTCTCTGTAGCACTTGAACAAATAGATCGCGACCAACTTTAAACCCCTTCGAAGATCATCTTTCTTGGGTCATCAATATTAGGAAAATCGATTCAATCCTGAGCCACCACCACGATCTCTAATAGCCGCTTCTCTGGCACCATCTCACACTACTATACCTCGATGGCAAGTTGATGAAAACCATAACACAGGCGAACATCACATTCAACAAGGACAACGATGCCACATCACCGATGGAAATTCCACCACGCTCAAAAATACTAAGTCTTGTTACTCCATCAACCCAAACCTAAACATTCCTAATCTGATTGCCTTCCCCCCGCCTGAAATAAAATATTGAATCTCGGAATCATGCATTGAGAAAAATCACCTTTCAAGTTAGTCACTGCCTCATCGCATAAACAAGCATCTTACCATTACATCAGTACTAGGTGATAATAGTTCATGAACATCATAGCAATTTGTGCACAGCCTCAAACCATCAAAAATACAGCTACTGAGCTGAAATGACAAGACATCCTTCTGCGAGGCGATGACATTAGCCCAATGGAATATCCAGGGAGAAACATCCTGCACCACACCTGCGGTATCATTACAATTCCTTGATTCCCAATTGATAACAGCATTTTACGTCGCATAAGATTGAATAGGAATCAAATCGCATGACGAGGAATCAAGAAGAGAAGTGTTCCTGACAGCACTATAGCCTCTCGAAGATAAGTACAGACGTCTTTGTACCGATCCGAAACCCTCTACTAGAATTGCTCATGACTCGTGAGACCTAAGTGAACCTAGTGCTCTGATACCGTGTTATCACGACCCAAAATCCGTTAAAGACTGTGATGGCACCGGACACCACTGTTAGGCAAGCCAACACTAAATAGTTAGTTATTCTCATTTTAATATTTTTGAAATCATGAATTTCTTTCAATTTAACTAGTAAAAGATGAACTTTATAGAATAAATAATAATGTTTCCTAATTTCAATGCTGAATATCTCATAATTATCCCAGAACTCGATTTCACAAGTGCATGAGAATTTACTAGAAAATAAAATAAATATGCAATAACTGTCCGAAATACTAATTTGGACAGAAAAGAAAATACAAATACTCTAAAGGAGACTCTGCTGGCTGCAGGTCGTAATATAGAATGCAGCCCACTAAGTCCCCGTGTCAACCATTTCGATGCGCCCACTAGGCCACTAGCCATACATGTGCATGTACAACAAAATATACAGCAAGTGTAGTATGAGTACGAAAATAACTCGAAGAAGAAGTGATGAGAGGTGGACTCCGATATTTTACTATACCCAACAATAATATACCGATAATATGATAAATCAAGGATTTTATAAGATGACTGTAAATTCAATAACATGAAGCAGGTAAAACATTCTTTTGTTAATAGGATATTTCAAAATTTATTTTCATCTTTTAACAATTTATATCTACGGCCAACGAGGCCATATCAATTATTAATAATTCGAAACAATCAATTAAGTCATGCGCAAATCATGTCGAGCCGTATGGCCCGATCCAACATAATATTTAAAATGTGTTTGAGGCTCGAACGACGCGAACCATAGATGCATTTATTACTACTAAGGCTTTCGGCCCAATCCACAAGTAGCAATTTATTTCAAAACACAAAGTTCACATTTACAGTCAAGTATTCTATTAAATATTTCAAGTAATTGAATTTAACCTTTTACACTACTTTATCAAGTTCCGACGACTTAAGTAATTGAATTAGCAAGTAAGGGAGAAAACATTTTAACTAAAACATATATGGTTCCTAAACTACCCGGACAATAGCATAATAGTAGCTACGTACGGACTCTCGTCACCTCGTACGTACGTAGCACCTACAAGTAGGTACACACATTTATTTAAATTCACCTATTGGGTTAATTCATTCTTACAAGGTTAGAAAGGAGACTTACCTCGTCTTAAAGCCTACTTCCCAATTCAAGAATATGCTCAAACCTCCGAAGTCGATGCCAAACGACTCGAAACTAGTCAAACAATACATAAACTAATCAATTTATGCTCAAAAGTTCATATCTCCACTATTAAAGTGATTACCCACACCAGATTTTAAGATTCCTAGATTCATTCTCGGGCCCACGTGCCCGGATCCCGAAAATTTTTGAAAAAATTCGTTACCCATAACCTTAGGAACGTAAATATATAATTTTTAACCAATTTCATGGTCAAATCTCATTTTTATCAAAAACCTAAGCTTTCATCTAAACCCCTGATTTTCACTAATTTTTACATGTTAATCTATCTATAATCTACGTCTTTAACTCATGTTGTGTAGAAATTACTTACCTCAAAGTGCTAGGTGAAAACCTTCTTTCAAAAAATCCAAAAATCGCCTAAGATATGAAGTGAAATAAAATAAATGGCCTAGGTCCCGCATTAAAAGAACTGGACACGGCCTTCTGATGTCGCATTTGCGACACCAGGTTCGCAAATGCAAGGGTCACAAATGTGACAAAAGCCTCGCAAATGTGAAGTCTGGGCTTCAGTTGCTGGGGTCGCAAATGCGGCATAAGTGTCGCAAATGCGAACGTTGCCTGGGTCGGGTGTCTTCGCAATTATGAAGCCCTCCTCGCAAATGTGAGGTTCCCATTTGTGAGACCTGCAGCTGTTGCCAAGGAACACCAGAAATCTGGTGTGTTTTTCACCCTTTTCGAACATTCGAAACTCACCCGAGCCCTCGGGGCTCCACAGCAAATACTCACACATGTCTAACAACATCATACAAACTTGCTCACGCGATCGGAACACAGAAATAACATCAAAAACCACGAATTGCACGCCAAAACACATGAATTTACTCATGAACTTCTAAAACACTTACGCACGTCCGATTCCTATCAAATCAACTCGGAATGACGCCAAACTTTGCGTGCAAGTCTGAAATGACATTACGGACCTATTTCAACTTCCGGAATTGAAATTCGAACCCAATATCAAAAAATCTACCCTCGGTCAAACTTTCCAAAAATTTAAAGTTCTAACTTTCGCCAAATGACTCTGAAACGACCTACGGACCTCTGAATCCACATCTGGATGCGCTCCTAAGTCTAGAATCACCATACGGAGCTATTTCCAGGCTTGGAATCCCAAACGGACGTCTAGAATGTAAAAATCCATTTCAACCCAAACTTATGGAATTTGCTCAAAATGCCAACTTTCACTATTAGGCGCCAAAACGCTCTCGGGTCCTCCAAAACCCGATCCGAACATACACTTAAGTCCGAAATCATCATACGAACGTGCTGAGCCTTTAAATCCCTATTCCGAGACCCTTTACTCAAAAATCATAACTTTTTGAGCGTTGAGAAGATATTCAATTGTATAGCAATTATTTGCACCGGCGGAGCCACCTTATACACCCCTTCGCAGGAAAAATACACTGTGTAGGTAGGTACAAAAATAAATGATATGCATATATATTATGTATTGACTCCCCTTAATTTCCTGATATGTTTATTTTTATTTATTTTGACACCCTTTAACGAAAATTTTGACTCCGCCACTAGACGTAGAGCTACCTGATTAGTCTTGACTTGGTGTTTTGGTCAATTCACATTGACCAGAAGCTTCTCTCCATTCTTCCTTATTAATAATAGTAATATTATCTAGGCCGGTAGACTTCAAATATCAGATTGTCAAACTCTATTCGAGAGAAAGGTAAATTTGTTTTTTCATGAAGAGAGTAAGGTAATTAAAAAATTAAAAAAGTGAGAGCTCTTTCCTCTTGTATTAATTAGCTTAAACAGAATATGCTTACTTTGAAAGACAGAAGAATATTACATGTCACAATGTGATATGGACGTATGAGTTACTAATTGTACGAATAAAATTTTAATAAATTTAAACCCACGAGAAATTTGGATTTCATCATTTATTAAAAACATATTAGTTCAAATGATACTACGGGCTCGTATAATAGGGTCGACTATTTAAATTTAAAATAAATTTATTTAAATAAAAGTCCAATATATTATTGGGTTAACCCGTCAATTGGTCCTCCATCAAATGGGTTGGCTCATAAGCCTCAAGAATTTACACCCTATTCTTTTCGTACGTGAAAGTACGCCACAAGTAAATTGATGAAAGCTCGGAAATAAGATATCACATCCCGCATTTTTCGTACGTTAAAGTTTCGTCGTAAGTTAATCGATGTAAGTTTAGGAATGAGATTATTTTAAGATTATAAGTATTTTTTGCTATTTCAAATAAGTAATGAGTAAATTCGTGAAGGTGAGAGGGTAAGCTAATCGAAGAAATTGAATTTTGTCGAAGTTTGACATTTTGGGATAAAACACGGCTCGAGCTAAAATACTGAGTATTTATGGACTAGTACCATACAAGGTACCACATGACCATGATAGTAAGGTGTATAAGATGTGTTAAGAGTTAGTAGTAATTTAAGTAAGTTGAGATAATTTTTAATTATATAAATAATTAGCTCATTATTAGTTTAATGAGAGATTAACCATATAATTAAGGATTTGTGGATAATAAATAGGTGGGAACAAAGCCCCTCGCGTGGCAGGAAGTGAAGAAATGTCTTATGACTCTTGACTTTAGACTTTTAAATTAGGAAGACACATGGTCACTACTCTTACCCATTAAACACGTAGAAGGAAAGTTTAGTCATCCTTATAATTTTCTTCTTACCTTTGTCCCCATTCATGAGTCATTAATCCAATGTATTTTCTTTTTGTCACCTAAATCATTAAAAACAACAGAAACCAAAAGTTCTAATGTTATGAACATAAACAAGTCCACTTACCGAAGAGGAAACTTTCAAACCAACACTCCATGTTTGTTTATGAGTATAACATCTTGTGAAGAAAGAACGAAATCAACAAACACATTCACGATTTGGAGGGGATTTGAAAATTCAACGAGACTCCATATTATATTAGCACCGGGAGCACTTGGTTGAGCAAAATTTCATACGAAATTATACTGCATAATAGCAGCGGGATTTTGCGATTATAAGGGAGTACGGTGCAATCCTTCTCAAGAATATCATACGAATTTTTCTCTACTCTGATTTTGTCGATTATATGTTGTCGCAAGTGACGTGTATTAGAGGAATTGTCAAGAGAACAAGCTGAGATATGTTAAGGCTATCCCTTCTTTCTTTTTGGCATGATCCAAATAATACAAATGAAACGAGAAAAATACACAACTTTCATAACTGACTCTATTCATAGAAATACTAGGGGTGGCTATAGTCTTGATTCCCCGTATGAATTATAATTATATCTTCTATTTATGAGTCTCAGAAAAAAATACGTGTTTGATAAAGTTTATCCGAAAAGTATTTTGATTTTTATGGCATTCCGAGAAAATCTTATTAACGTATGTCTTATGCATTTCATACATTTATAGATGTACACTGACTCATGACCAGATGGCGTTATATATATATATATATATATATATATATATATATATATATATATATATATATATATATATATATATATATATATATATATATATATATATATACACACATACAGAGAGAGAGAGAGGGGGGGGGAAAAGGTTACAGTATTATATACGCACCACCACCTGAACAGCTGGTATACGTTTGTGATTTGCCCACAGTGGCCGAGATGATATGACGGGATGCTCTCAGAGGCTTGATGATGTTATGAACACATGTACATATGCACGACATGACATTCATACGTATATGCATGACACTATAAGTATTTCATGATTTACAGAATTATCCAGACTTACAGGTTGAGTCATTTAATCTATATTTCTTCCATGTCTTTTATGTACTTATTTATGTGCCTTACATACTCGGTACATTATTCGTATTGACGTCCCTTTTGCCTGTGGACGCTGCGTTTCATGCCCGCAGGTCCCGATAGACAGGTTGAGAGTCCTCCAAGTAGGCTATCAACTTAGCAGAAGATGCTGGTGCACTCCATTACTCCGGAGTTTCTTATTTGGTCAGTATGATTAGTATATGTATTGATTGGTATGGCGGGGCTGTGTCCCGACCTTTATGATATTATGTATTCTTAGAGGTTTGTCGACAGATGTCATATATACGGATTCTTGTATGGCCTTGTCGGCCTATGTTTTGAGTATATAAAGGATCATGTCGGCCTTATTGACCCGTACGTCATATGTATAAGTTTGGATTACATGGTGGATCATCCAATGTCGAGTATTTCCCCGTATTTTATTCTACTAATCTCACGATAGCCTCTCTGGCTCATTTACTTATGATAGTATGACATGAAAGATACGTTACATTGGTACTCGAATGAGTAAGGCATCGGGTGCCCGTCGCGACCCATCGGGTTGGGTCGTGACAAAGCCCAATGATCCACTAAGATTTTCTTGGAGATTAATTCACCCCACACCTATATAAAGGGGTCAAAGGAGAAGGCTAAGACAAGGAATTAAGCTGATGGAAAGGTTAAAGAAGCTTTGAAGAATAGTATCAAGGTCTCCAACCATATCTGCAATCGTCGTTTGTGGTCAAATTCCAAAGACGAACTCAAATCATAGGCGGATAGCTTCAAATCTTTCGTTCGTGATAACCTAGCACCAAAGCCTAGTTCGCGACGACCTTCAAATTGTTCGTGACATACTACAAATCTAAAATCCATTAAGTTCAAGATCAAGCTCTCAAGATCTTGAACCATCATTGGTGAGAAGAAGAATCAGAGGACTACATTTCTTTAGATTTAGAAATATTTTAGAG
This sequence comes from Nicotiana glauca, assembly GCA_026770625.1. Classification (NCBI taxonomy): domain Eukaryota; kingdom Viridiplantae; phylum Streptophyta; class Magnoliopsida; order Solanales; family Solanaceae; genus Nicotiana; species Nicotiana glauca. The sequence goes on from MDKF010919512.1 coordinate 68,790, forward strand.
ATTGTAACCCGTTCACTTGAAATCAAATATAATATTTGTCGTTTCTTGTCTTGAGTATTATTTTTCAAGAGCGAAATTTAGTTGTTAAAAATTTTGGCACGCCCAGTGGGACCAAATCTTCCCTTCATCTCTTCTCTCACGGTGAAAAGAACGCGGTGTCTTTAAAAAAAATCAAAGACATCAAATATTGTCTTTCTCAAAGCCGCCGAAGTGATCAACAAATGTTCTTCCTTTTCATGGAGATTAATTACATCCTAAGAAAGTCCGTCCATCCTACGTTCGAGAAATACGCTGGTTAACCCCTCGAATTACGGAGAACGATCTACAGAGAAGACTCAAGGGACCAAACAGAATAGTATCCTCATCATTTTATCAATAAAATTATGTTTCTTCATATTTATATTATGGTTGCAATTTATTTTGTATCTCAAATAATTTGTTGTAAGCATTGACAATATATCATACGGCAAAGCAACAACAAAAAATGCATTCAAACCTAACTTGGTAATTTTATTGGCAAACTGCTTTGATATATTTGTATATATTTTAATTTCTTATTCTCAGGGCTCTAGCTGAACAATTCTGGTCCAACGCAGATGGATTTCATCAATTTCACCATATATATTCCTCGAAAGCAGGAAACAATTTACCTTAAAAAAGGATCTTAAACGACGTGAAGTTTCATTAAAAGGGCCAATAAATTTTGAATACAAGATGATTACCAAAAAAAACAAAAGAGACTTTAATATACCAAAATATGAAAAGGCAAAAGGTTATGTAGGTATATACCAATGGTGAAAGAGCTGAACATTTTGCCAAGGGCATCAGAGAGTTCCGTCCACTCTAACTTTCACACTTTACGAAGTACGGAGTTCCGTCCACGCTAACCTTCACACTTCACGTAGGTAGGCCCTTTAAATTAAAATTTACGTCGTTTAAGATTTTTTTTAAGGGAAATTGCTTCCTACTTTCAAGGGATATATGGTGAGATTGTTGAAATCCCTCTGTGCTGGACCAGAAGTGTTCAGCTAGAGCCCTGAGAATAAAAAATTAAAATATATACAAATATCAAAGCAGTTGATAAAAAAATTCAATATATCCATAAAATAATACTCCATATATACTATAATACTCCATAAAATAATCTTTGCATTAATTGCCCTGCCTAACTTGTTTATAAACCAAACGGTGAGGGTTACTTAGTCCCAATATATAGGGCATTATATATACACAAACTATCTTCAGAAAGTGAGATATTTCTTTCTCTATTTTCTGATGTTTTTAATTTTGAGGTAGTGGCAGTATGTTTGAACAAAAGGAAAATCCTTTCCAAAGAGCACCAACTTCAAAACCCCCTTTTACAATTGGTGATATAAAAAAAGCTATTCCTCCTCACTGCTTTCATCGATCTTTTATTCGCTCGTTTTCTTATCTTGTTCAAGATTTCATACTTGTCTCCGTTTTTTACTACATCGCCACCACTTTTTTTCACCTATTTCCGTCCCCTTATGATTACGTTGCATGGGTTATTTACTGGATTGTTCAAGGTTTAGTTTTTTCTGCAATATGGGTCATTGCCCATGAATGTGGCCACCATTCATTTAGTGATTACCATTTGGTAAATGACACTATTGGTTTCATCCTCCATTCTGCACTTCTCGTCCCATATTTTTCATGGAAAAATATTCATCGCCGTCACCACTCTAACACTGGTTCCCTTGAACGTGACAATTTGTTCGTGCCAAGGCTTAAATCCGAACTAAGATGGTACTATAAATTCTTGAATAATCCAATAGGACAAATAGTCACACTTGCCTGCACTCTCATTCTTGGCGAGCCTTTGCACTCGGCATTCAATGTCTTGGGCAAACCTAGTGATCCTTTTGCATGTCATTTTGATCCATTTGCACCTATATATAATGACCGTGAGAGGAAACAAATTTACATTTCAAATGCAGGTGTGATTGCAGCTACTTATGTGTTGTATCGTCTTGCTTTGGCACAAGGGCTAGCTTGGGTTATATGCTTCTATGGGGTACCCCTCCTAATCACGAAAACCCTTTATATATTAACTACTTTTTTGCACCATACTCATCCTTCAGTGCCACATTATGATTCATCTGAGTGGGATTGGTTAAGAGGAGCTCTAGCTACTGTAGACAGAGACAATGGTTCTTTACTAAATAAAGTTACTCACCACATTGCAGATACTCATGTTGTGCATCATCTATTCTCAGGCATTCCACATTACCATGCAGTGGACGCAACCAAAGCTATTAAGCCATTGTTAGGAGAATATTACCAATTTGATAATACCACAGTTCATAAGGCAATATGGAGGGATTTTAAGAACTGCATCTATGTGGAGAAAGATGAAGGATCTCAAGCTAAGGGTGTTTTTTGGTATAAAAACAAGTTTTGAAAGTTGAACACCAATAACTATTTACCTATATTGGTTTAGTGTTCAATATAATACTCGTGGTAATAACTATTTTTGATTGTGTATTATATTTGTTGTTACTTTAAATAAAATGTGTGTTTCAGTTACTGTACTTATTGTTAAATTCGTCGTTATGTAACTATAAAAATATCTTATGTGAACTGATGTGAATGTTTAACCAAAAAATAATAATTTGGTCAAAACTAGAATTTAAGATAAGAAATCGGGTTACTGATAATCAAGAGACCAAAAAGTATAATAGGCTTTCTTAGAATAAGAATAAGCAGTAAAGAAATTTGTATTTCAATATGAGGTAGATGATATTTCGTCCCCTTACAAATGATGAGATCTTCTCCTTTTATAGCTAATAAGGAGTAACGGCTCACTTCCTTAGTCTAAATAAGAATAATAACGGACATTTAATGAGGCGTTACACAATTATTGCTATTAAATACCTGTTTACTAACGTATTCGGCATTTAATACTGTATTTGGACTACTTTTCATCATCAGATTCATGTCTTTTGAATCCTCACGAATTCCTGGTCTTAAATGCCTTATTTAGATACGAGATACGTATCTGAATTGCACCCCGTGCCTATTTTGAGTTCTTCTTCTCGTGTCTTTCGCTTCTCGTGTCTCTCAATTAATTATTGCCTGTTGACCTTTTGACCAATCCACGTGTCATGCCACGTCATTTTTAATATAAATTCAGTTTTTTCCATATACAGATAGTCTCCCCACTTTCCTTTTATTTATCAATTAAATAATTGGGAAGTGAAATTTTTGCCATAATCAATGCTTATGACAATACTGACACCTCAGCTGCCTTGCTCATTTAATACTTCACACACGTGTCATCTTCTGATTAGATCTGCAATTTTACGTCCTTCTTTCTAGGCTTCTCCAACCCTTCTTTTCACGAAGTGATAGTTCCTTTAATATAGGCTTTTCATCATTATACTTCTTAGTTTGACGGTTGCTTCCATATACCTTTTTAATTCTCTCTTCCTTTGTCACCTTCTTCATAAATTTTCATCAAGTGTTTCCTTACTTTCTTTTACTTCTCCTTGGTTCAAATTCGTCCAATAATGACATTTCCAAACCCCAACCCTAGAAAAGTTCCAGTTCTTGATCAATTTCCTAATGCCCCTGCTCCGATTAGGCATAGAAG
>MU781139.1:3507-45873 GCA_026770625.1 Nicotiana glauca
ATATATATATATATATATATATATATATATATTGGTTACTTTATTTGAATTAATAAATATAGATATCTTATAATTAACTATATAAAAATAAAAATATAAATATATAAAAAAAAAACTACCCATTCAAATTGGGTGGGAGTTGTTTCAAGTTTGAGTTTTTAAATTATTTTAAAATAAAAAAGCAAAAAACAAATCTATAAAAAACAAACAAAAAAAAGAGAAGAACAACTACCCATTTAAATCGGGGAGTAGTTTCAAGTTGGAGTTTTAAAATAATTTTAAAATAAAAATAGATATCTTATAATTAACTATAATAAAAAAAACAAAATATATATATAAAAAAATAACTACCCAATCAAATTGGGTGGGAGTAGTTTCAAGTTGCAGTTTTTAAATTATTTTAAAATAAAAAAGCAAAAAAAAACTATAACAAACGAAAAAAGTGAAGAAAAACTACACATTTAAATGGGGAAGTAGTTTCAAGTTGGAGTTTTAAAATAATTTTAATATAAAAAATAAAATTAAAAAAATAATAAATTACCAATTCAAATTGGGGAGTAGTTTTAAGTTAGAGTTTTAAAATTATTTGAAAATAAAAAAATAAAGAAATGAAAAAACTTCAGAAAAAATATTAAATAACGTAATATGCTGATGAAACTTTCTATTAACAATGTAATAGTATTAAATATTAGAAGATATAATAAAGAAAGATACATAACAAAAACGTTGCGCTGCCTATATAAGTCCCATTAGTTTAACATAGTTTTTTTTCACTAAAATTTAGATAATATTATTAAGAACAACAAAATAAACTTTAAAATAAAAAAATATTTCAATAGTAATAAATTATATATCTTCTCATATATTACAAAAAGAAAGCGAATACAAAATAATGTTTAATATAATAAAGAAAAACATAACAAAAAAGTTATTCTCTGACTATATAAGTACATTTTGATTTATTAGAGATTTTATTATTGGGTATATCGTATTGACAAACAAGATGACAATTGAATTTTATTAAAGCAATACGATCTAATAAGATCAAACAAGCCTGATCATAATTTAATTTAATTAATATTTTTTTAATATTGACCGCGCATCGCGAGGTTACGACTACTAGTTCTTCATTAAAAATATAGATTTTTGAAGCTACAAGATCAACATTTCGCTGGCATAAGAATTAAATGAACTAATTGATTAGATTGATCAGTGGATTGGATAGTAAAATAAGTGTTAGGCCATGGGGTTGGGAATCAATAACGAAAAAGATATTGAGCATGTCATGACTTGGTCTATTTAATTTTCTTTCATTTATATTACTATATCACCCACTAGGAGCATGCTAGGTCATTAACGCTAGGGTAGGAAAACTTTAGAATGCTTTAGGAGTGTGCTAATCGATTATCATGGTTTTTTTTTTGTTGGCAATCTACTAGGCAAGCGTCTAGGGATCTTTTACAACTAAATCAAAGTACGCTTTCGCGTGACATTGGCAAAATAATCTTAACAAATTAAGGTGTTATTAGTTGTGTACACGTACGCGTGACGTTATTCTTGATGCACCAAACTAAAACGAGTATACGTACACGTAACTCGTCTTAAGATAATTCTTTAAATACAAGTTATCAAGTAATTAGTAGCGGTAAAAGGTAAAATAAACATAGGTACTAAAATGAGCAATTAGATAAAATAAGACAAGTATAAATTGCTAAGCGACCGTGCTAAAACTACGGAATTCGGGAGTGCCTAACATCTTCTCCCGAATTAACAGAATTCCTTACCCAGTCTTCTGGTTTCACAGACTTTAAACGGAGTCAATTTCCTCGATTTGGGATTTAAAAATTAATCGGTGACTTGGGATACCATAAATATTTCAAGTGGTGACTGTGAATAAAAATAAAATAATCTCATTTTGAATAATGTCACTTCATTTGGAAAAACTCCCTATCCCTATCCCCTTGGAAAAAAGGAGGTGTGACAGCTCTGGCGATTCCACTGGGGACAAAAATCCAGAACTTCTGGTTCAGGGTTCAGAATTCAAGCTTGTAATGTGATTTATACTTGGCTTTATTGATTTGATGTTATTATATTTTTTGGGTCTAATATGATAATTGTAGCTTATTTACCGTTTTGATATTATTTGAATTGTATTAAACTATTTTCTTACGCCTCCCTTCTGACTCTTCTGAATTTATGGTGCACATGTGCGCGTGGCCTACTTTTTGTTAGAAGTCATACCAATTTGAACGAGGCTGGGTCAAGTAACTAGGCCGGGTAAAATTTTGTGCTCCCGATACGTTTCCCCCACCTCGGCTTGAGTTGTCTGTTTGGGTAAGCCAGGTCTAAAATACTCCCCCTAGGATTTAAACCTAGAATAACATAGCTTCATGCCGGATCCCTAGTAGGACGTTTGTTTGCATCATGTGCATTCAACTTTGGGGACTCAACACAGGGGTCGGGTCCGTCTAGGACAGGTGCATCCGAGAATTGCAAGACCATCCTGATGCATCTTATATTACGTGCTACTTATGCATTATCTTTGATTCTGATTATGCATATTGACCGGCTCTCTCTCTCTCTCTCTCTCTCTCTCTCTCTATATATATATATATATATATATATATATATATATATATATATATATATATATATATATATATATATATATATATATATATATATATATATATATTAAGGGAAAACCATAAGGGAGAAAATAGGAGAGAAAATTTACCTCATTTTTAAAAAAATCTCGGTATTTACCCCAAAAAGATTATTATTACAACGCTCTCTCCTCTCTCTACTTTCTCTCTCAAGCGATCTCATGCACATCTAGGGCAGCCATGGCTGCTGCGAGCTCTCCCCAGCCTTTGGCTGTGGGAGAGACAATCCAAAAACCTTCAGAAACTCTTCCAAATCATACTACAAAACAATTTTATTCTTCAAATCTGCTAGCAAAACAATCTACCGCAAAAATAGCAAAACTTGAGTTGTGTCCTGTAACTTTTGATCAATGGTGAAATTCACCGTGGAGGAGGTTAATGAGTTCTCCATCGAAGAAGGGCTTCACCAAGCATTCATCGTCAAGTTTTCATATGGAAAACCAGAGTTGCGAAACAGTTCGACGTTAAAGGATATTGCAACATTGGGCAGCTTGAATTTCGACATATATTAGTAAGGATTAATTTGTTTGATGACTATGTCCAGTTTGTATCAAGGTCTACTGGATCTATTAAATCCAAAGGGGATGAGTTTTTCTTCAGAACGTTCCCATGGACTTTAGTTTTTAATCGTCGAGGAGAAACATCAAAGTCAGTTGTATGGATTTCTTTCCCAGACCTGCCGCCCAAATCTTTTGCAAAGAAGTCGTTAATGTCGATCGCTTCAGCAGTATGGAAACCTCTTGCTGTAGATAAGGCGACACAGGATCGTACTAGGCCAAGCGCTGCGAGAGTTAAGGTTTTATTAGACCTGTTGGACAAACATCCTAAGAAAGTTAAGATTCAGATCGTCGATAAAGTTTCTGGGAAGTATGTCGAGTTCCATCAACTGGTGCTGTATGATAACCTTCCAAAGTATTGTACCTGTTGTAAGCATCAAGGAAATGATGAAATTTCATGTCGCTTGATGCGAGGAAGAAACAGGGAAGTCAATGAAAATAATATAGTGCATATTGATATTCCTGGTGTGGAGCTGAATAATGTCGAGCAGTTAAAAGGTGATGCTAGGGAGCTGTTGAATGCCAAACGAGCGACAAATCAAATTCAAGAAACTGCAAATTTTGTGGTGCAGCCGGCTATTAAACCAACAGGTGTTACTAGTAGAGAAGATCGTGGATGTGATTTTGATAAAAAATTGTGAGGCTAATGTAGTTATTGTTGATAGAGCATTAGCCAGGATTAGCACAGCTTTGGAGACACATGGGGTAAAGGATAACGTTGACAAAGTTGCTGGTGAGAAGGAGGAGAAATTAGCTGGGCAGGTGGTTAATAATCCAGGTAAAGCTAGCAATGGTTTGTTAATAGTAGGTGTAACATCTGTCATAACCGATAATGTTGAAGCAGCTATCCAAACATCTACTGCTGGTGTTAGAGGATCTGCTATTAAAGGGGTTGGGCAATTTTATAATGGCCAAGGGAAGGAAAAGGATCAACAAATTACACAAGCAGCAATTACAAGTACTGCTGCTAATAAGGGAGGACAAGCAACTGATCGTGGGTCTCCGGTAGTACTCAGGTTGCTGGTGCTTTGAATGCACCTAAAAAATATGGTGATCAATTGATGTTTCATGAACTATCACCTAGTGGAATTGCAGTATCTGAGAATGATGTTTCTAAGGTGTTAGAGGGGGAAAGGAAGGAAGTTGGAGTTGATAAAAATCCTGCTGCATTAGTTGATCTAGCTGAAAAACTAGCAACCCTTTTTGCTACTGCTGTGCAAGCTGGGCAAATACTTTCTCCAGCCAAAACTAGACTTGCTTTTGATGGTAAGTCTGTTAGAGCTCACTTGGAGATAGCAGATACTCAAAATTCAGATATCCAAGCAATGCAAAAATCAAATGGTAGGGATTAGACTGTGGTAAATCGATTACCAAACAAGCAGAATGTTCTAGTTAGTAAAAATCAGTCTACTGCATCAAAGAATGTTAGTGTCTCCAACTCCTTTGATGTTTTGTTGAATGAATCTGTGCTGGGTGATGCTGATAAGAATGTACAGCAGGTTGGTCATAATTTGGCCTCAACGTCTAGGCTTTCTAAGCCTCCAGGCAGTGGAAAACACCAGCAGTTCATGAAAAATATAGATGCTGGATTAAAGTTTTCAAAGGAACTTGCTCTTGTTCCTGTCAACGAGCAAAAAGTTGGGGCACTACCTAATACAGCCTTACCATATTTACTCTTATCCAATCCAGATCTAGACAAAATGGTAAAGGATGCTCAGGCTGCAATGGTTGTAAATACCACTATGGGCAAGCAAGCTCACAGTTCTAATACACCAACGCTGCATTTTTCCAATCCTCACATCGAAAAGATCATCAAGGACACTCAGATTACAATGGCAGTGCATACCAATATGGTTAAACAACCAATAGTCACTTTGAACACATCCTTGTTTGAAATTCCTTCACAATCAATGAGTCGTATGGTGAGTATGGAGGTGAATCAGGGCATATAGTGTTGTCCACTGGAAATAACAATGAAGTTATAAAGGCAAATTTGAGAGGGATGGCAATCAAATCTAAGCTATGGTTAGACCAACGCGAGTATGATGATGAGGAAGACTATGGTGATTTGTATGTTGGGAATTCAAGTGAGGATGATGATCATGAGGTCGATCAAGGGAGTGCAGGTGAAGACCTTGACTCAGTAACACTGCCTAAGTCACATGGTACACAAACATCGGGCCACAAAAGCAAATTAAACCTCAATTCACCACCTTTCATTCCCAGGAACTCTCCTGTTGTTGCTCGTGAAAATGCAGCAGTTGGAAACATAGTTCAAAATGCAGCAACACATAATAAACAGAATGCTCTAGGTGAGGATACAAGCCAATATATGCAGCAGGAGCAGGTTAATCCAAACACTCTGGCTGATGTTAATGTTGAGGGAAGAAAAGCAACAACAATTAAAGTATCTGGGCAGCAGCAACAGCTGCATGTAAACACTGCAGCAGATGTTGTAACACTCACAAAAGGTGGACAACAGCAGCATGATATTAGGCCAACAACCATCACATTGGAGGACAGAAACTTGCTCGATGCATTGGTAAGTTCCAAACCTATAAACTCTATAAATTCAACTCATGTGGCTAGCACTAGACGTGTGAATAGAACCAAAACTGAAAGGCAAGACATACAACTAGTTCAAACCAAGGTAGCCTTGATTAATAATGAAGATGGAAAGTCATTAGTTTCTCAAGACCTGGTTCAAGACATGCCAAATCCATTGAACTTGGGGAAAGATGTTTACGAAGAAGGTGAGAAAGATGCAATGATGCAATAGTGTCGGGCAGAGGCAGCAAAGAAATATAATTTATCACCAAGGCGTAGCGGACAAAGCAAGAAGACACATGCAAGGAAGAAAAGTTGGGACGGTAGAGTGAATAAAGATGCAGTTGTAAGGCGACTTCCTATGAGAGTTGCCAAATAAAAGCAGTCAGTCCCAACTACATCTACAAGGTCCAATCATTCAAAAAGGAAAGCATGAATTTTAAAGACATATTGAAAAGGGTTAATGATGAAGACAAGAGTTTACAAATTGGAGATTTCACAAGATTAGAAAAGAGAGAACATCATGATTATTTCTAAATCTTTTTATTTTACCATCACATTAGCATAGTTCTATGTAATATCATCACAGAGTATGTTATAAACTCTATGATGATCATAGAATATCTAGTTCTAGCTAGTTCTTTCTTTTTACATGCATGTTAGTAGGTGAGGCTTTTTCTATGCCTCGATAGGATTAGTAAGGTGAGGTTTAGCCCAATTTGTGTGTTTCTCTAGTCCTATGCCTTTGGAAAGATATCCAAATGGCTATGAGATTATATACCCTCGTGAGACTTTGCCGGCAGCTACACCATGATTCCTCTACATAAGGCTGTCATATGGGCATTGTGAGGAGCAGAGGAGTGATTATATGGCCAAGGCATAGAGGCAACATTACTGGTGCTATTGTCCCCCTTATTTGTACTCTTCCTATGTGGTTCTTTTTCTTTTTTTATTATTAATAAAACTAGCCCTAGGCACCTGCCTAGTGGATTTGCTTAAAAAAGATTATTACAAAATAAGCCTGAATTGTTTTAAAAAAAGTATCATCCTATTCCTAAAATATTTACGAACTACACGAGTCTGATTCTCACCGGATGTGAGATACATAGGCAACATTCATCGGGTCCGACCCCCACTTTTTAAAAGTCCAAAAATATTTTCTTTTAAATTCTTCTCAAAATCCACTTCCAACTACGAGGTTGTGAGTTCGAGTCTCCCCAAGAGCAAGGTGGGAAGTTCTTGGAGGGAAGGATGCCGGGGGTCTATTTGGAAATAGCCTCTCTACCCCAGGGTAGAGGTAAGGTCTGCGTACACACTATCCTTCCCAAACCCCACTAAGTGAGATTATACTGGGTTGTTGTTGTTGTCTTCTCAAAATCCAAAAATATTTTTTTTCTTCTTCAAGAGTTTTTCTTTCGAAAATTCCCAAGAAAAAATAATCAAAACCCGAAAAATATTTTCTTTATTCTTTAGAATTCTTTCTTTAGAAAATACCCACACACAAAAAAAGTTAGTTTATTTACTTTATTCCTGATCTCCCTGAACTATGTAATGGTTCGATTCATATGGTGTCATAATACATAGGCAATCCCCATCGGATGTGATCATAGCCATAATTAATCGAAAAGAAAAAAGAGAGGAGAGAAAAAAATGAAAGAAAATAAAAAATATAAAAGAAAGAGGAAAGAAAAAATAGCGTTAAATTCAAGAAGAAATAAACCAATAAGCTGGGATGAAGCATGAAGCCTTCCAAGCTCATTTTAGAAATGAAAATGGCATTAGGTGCATGAAATATAATACGTGATTAATATTTGCAAAATGCCTAACTATAACGCGTTTGTTGTTTGTCATCTTGAGATAAAGTTAAACAGAGGTGGTTGGTTTGTGGTTTAAACTGGCGACTCACCCTTACAACACGAGATCAAAAGGATACATGACACTACTTTCTTTTTATGTTTTGATTATCACTTTTGGTATGTACATAATTTTACCATTTTAGATTTCTTTTCGTACTTTTGCAACTTTGGTCTGTACAAAGTTACTTTCTGATGTATATACTCATTCTCCCTTATGTATATCCAACTAAATCCCCTTTTGTACATATTCATTTTACTTTTCGCATTTTCTTTCTTCTTTACTAGCTTCTTATTTCATTTTGATAGCTTCTTATTTTTAGTTTTTGCGTGCAATAAGCCTTTGGTTTTCTTAATGCCACGATTCTTTCCAAAGGTGAAATTTGTGTGAACCGGGTGACTCTTTCCGATGATGGATGGAATGACAACCTTCTTAAAGGTTTGAGTCTGTTTTCTTTTTCTTTTTTGTGTAAATAATACCTAGTGAGTAGTGGTGCCTCAAGCAAAGCTTCACTTGGGCCTAACACATTTGCCTTTGATCCTATGGTAAAAAATAAATTATTGTGTATATGATGCTGGAAGTTGTGACCCTGAGACTTTTGTGTTGGCCGATAATCATCAAATGGTTTGTGGGGACCATTGTGTTGCCCAGATCATAGCTAAGGTCATTGTGGACCCCCGACTCTGTCTCTTTAGCAATCTATAGCTTGTGGTGAGAATTTGAATTGCAAGTCCAAGTCCCGTGCCATTAGTCTAGAACTTGCCCTGAATGTTTTTCTAGGCAAAATCCTAAGTGTAATTTGACTTGAAAAGTGATTATAGGCTCCCCTTGATCCAAATGATATCTTGAAAACAACCATAGCCTTTCAATGGTAATGTCCCTAGCCAACCCCTTTGAGCCATAGCCCTTTTTCCTTCAAAAACCATGATACAAGTCTTTACCCATTTTGAAATGACTCTCTCTTGGCACCCAATCTTTTCTTAGCACATGGAAAAAGCATAAGTTTGGGGGGAGATACGAGGAATGCAACAAAGTGGTAAAAGGTACAAAATGAAGAAAAGGAGAGGCAATGAAAAAGAAAGAAAATTAAAAAGTCAAAAAGAATGATCAATATAGAAAAAAATGAAGGGATTGAATAAAAGTAAAGTGATGAAAGTCGTGGAAAGCCTAAAAAGGAGAAAAACGTTTGAAATGAACAAGAAAGATTGACACTGTCTCTGTAACCCCTAAGAAAGAAGCAAATGACTTAAAAAGTCAAGAGAATGTGTGCCAAAAATGAAGCAAATGAAGTGCTAAAGGGAAGATGGAACCTACTTAGACCAAATATTTCTTACCCTGAACCAAAAGTCTTCACTATATCTCCACAAAAGCCCTATATGATCATGAGTTGAATGAAGCTTACATTAGTGGTGACTCACATAAAGGGCAAGCTTGTGGTACTTAAAGCCGGACTTGTGACCTTTCTTTGAGAGAGATGAGTGTGTTTCCATTATCCTCGTTCTGAGTGCTACAATCTAAAAGTGAGAGGAGAGTTGAGGATGTATGAGTTTGGATTCCACAATGGCCAAGGTAGTAGAAAGAGTTCCCTTGATGGGTTGAATCAATTCTTGATGCTCTTGTGTCGCAATAAAACCATAGTGCTTAAAAGAGTGAATGTTGTTTATGATCCATTTGAGTTGAGGGCAATTGTTAGGCCCAATTGATGCGAGATGAGGTCACTTTAGGTCAGCTGAATTTTCTTGGATTTACTCTTAAGGAGGTGGGTCTTATTTTGTTTGCTTGAGGACAAGCAAAAGCTTAAGTTTGGGGGAGTTGATAACTAGGGATTCTTGTTCATTTTATACTCTTTTTTACTTGAGTTTTGATTAAAAATGTATACAAAATAGTCCCAAAGTCTTACATTTCATACTTGTTTGCAGGGTTTGGTAAAAAAGGTAACAATTAGTCAAAACCAGCTCAAAAAGGAGTAAAATATACACAAGTACCATGGACAAGTCCAAGCACAGTTGAAACAGATCCACTGCGGCCACAACCCATTTTGTGCGGTCCGTAGTGGTGAGATTCAGAGAGGTGCAGTTTTTGGTAACTCAAGCACTGCGGTTGCAAACCATTTTGTCCGGACCGTAGTAGCCTCACCACGGCCGTAAACCATTTTATGCAGTCCGTAGAGATGAGATTCAGAGAGTTATGAAAAATGGAGATTGAAGCCAGTGCGGTCCACAAGTCATTTTGTGCAGACCACATTGAAGCCACCATGGCCGCAGTACATTTTATGCGGCTCGTGGTGGCCAGATTCAGAGAATGCAAAATCAAGCCAAAAAACCTCAGCACGGTCCGCGGTGCATTTTGTGCGGACCGCATTACCTCGTCAGGGGTATTTTTGTCCAGAAAATTCAGCCTAATATAAATACTTTCTTTTCACATTTTTAGGTCATCTTTTGTAATCTGACTTTTAGCTGAGCACGTGAATAGCTGTTTTGTTCCATTTTGAGTAATTTGTAGCTACATTTATGTTGAATCTTCATTATCTTAGTTTGTAATTGAATATTATGGGTTATTCTTCATCTAATTTCTTATTTTCTTCCATTAATATGAGTAGCTAGACCCATTAGCTAGGGTTGTGGCTCAACCCTTGTGTGAGTATTTGATGAGTCTTGTGTTTTAATGCTTAGATGTTTATGGGTGGTTGATATTTGGATTGATTTGTGTTTTATATGTTGGATTAGTGGTTGCAAATACTAATTTTTGCCTAAGTAACTTGGGCTCTTCTTGAGAAAGAGAGCTTAAGTCTAGTAAGTAACTTGGTCTCTTCTTGAGAAAGAGAGCTTAAGTCTAGGAAATCAGTCCAATAAGAAATTGGGGCGTACTCAAGAGATTGATAGACCTAATTAAAGGGTTAAATCTAGAGATAGTAATACCCGACTTGAGCCTATGTTGCTTGCTTAATTTTGAAACCCAATTGGTTTTGAGAAAGTCAATTCGGGCAAAGTCACTCAAGCTACCGAGAGGTATAGAATGAGTAGTGTCGTGCAATGGCTATATCGCGATCCCAAACATAACATCTTTGCCTTATACTTAGGAACTCGTCAAGTATTCACCTAGGGAGAAGTCACTTCCCTATTTCCTCGTTACCTATTAGACAACCCTTTAGCAATTATTCTTAGTTTAATTAAGCGTCTCAGTAGTATAAAAATATAAGTAATCAAAAGAACAATTATGATTGGAAGCGTAATTAAGAGCATTACGCATTGCTAGTTTATATAGTAATTCCTAATTCTAGATCCCTATAGATTCGATCCCGACCTTTTCGGGTAAAAGCTGCATCAACTGCTCTCGTAACTCCATAATGGTGTAGGGTTGGCACCAATCACTTTTTGGTGCCGTTGCCGGGGATCTAACGATTTTGGCTTTCTATCTAAATAGTTTTGTGTATTGTTTTTCTTTCCTTATGTGATACTAATCTTTTTGTGACGCCAATCCAGGTCCAAAATGGTGGCAAACAACAACAATGACCCTCTTGGTAATATGATCCCGGGGGAGGAGGTTGATGACACCGGTGAGGATGAGGTGCCTCTTGTACCTCAAGGACAATAGAGAAGCCACCAGGCCAATTCTAATACCAATGATAATATTCCAGACCCTCCCCCACCACCTCCAAGAGCGGCCCCTTGTGTGCTTCCCAATCAAGGATATGCCAGTGCAATTGTATTGCCCCGGATCCGGGCAGGCAATTTTCAAATTACCAATGTGATGCTGACCTTGGTGGAGCAGCGAGGATATTTCTCGGGTGCTCTTAATCAAAATGCTTGCAAACACCTCAGGGGCTTTGTTGATACATGTTGGGGGAGAAAGCAAACCAACGTGTCCGAGGATGCCTTGCGGTTAAGACTATTCCCTTTCTCTCTTCGGTGGAAGGCACTAGACTGGCTGGAGATACTCCCCCACCATTCTATCCGTACCTGGGATGAGCTGGCGGATAAATTCATTGTGAAGTTTTTCTCACTGGGTCACATGGAAACTTTGAGGGATAAAATCTTATCTTTCAATCAAGATCCCAACGAACCACTACATTAAATTTGGGAGAGATACCAGACCATGGTTAAGGAATACCCTAAAAATGATATGACTGAGGCAATGATACAACAGACATTCTACCGAGGCATTAACACAACAAATCAGTGCATAGTAAACTAATTAGCTGGGGGAAACTTCATGAACACGTCGTATGATCAAGCTTGTGAGATATTGGATGAGATGGTGGACACTTTTTTCGCTTGGCAAAGTAGAGAAATTACGCCACTGGGTGACCCCACGATAATTCACTTGCAAAAAGAGCTCCATGATCATGGGCAGGCAATAGCTGAACTGACAAGAATTATGAACCAGCTAGCAAAGGTACAGTTACAACAGGTTCAAACTCC
This sequence comes from Nicotiana glauca, assembly GCA_026770625.1. Lineage (NCBI taxonomy): Eukaryota > Viridiplantae > Streptophyta > Magnoliopsida > Solanales > Solanaceae > Nicotiana > Nicotiana glauca. Next base: position 15,553 of record MU781139.1, read on the forward strand.
ACAACAGGTGAATGCTATGGAGGGTGTCAACATGTTAGTGAACAAAAGAAGACAAGGAGGGCAATAGTACCAAGGGAATTTTTATCAATACAACCAAGATAGTGGTGGGTTCCAAGATGATGGGTATGAAGAGCAGAATGAAGAAGTGCAATACGTGAACAATTATCAAGGCCAAAGGGGCAATTTTTCTAACCAACAACAACAATAGAGATCCCAAGGCAATTGGGGTAATCAACAGCAAGGGAACAATAATTGGGGTAATCAACAACAAGAAAACAACAATCAAAATCCTAATTAGGGAAACTAGAACAATAAACAATCATGGAAATTAGGGTAACAACAGCAACAACTGGGGTGGAAACAACAATCAAGGTAGTTGGAACAATAATAATAGGAAAATCGGAGGCAAGGCTTTCAAAGGCCCCCAATGTATTAGCAACCGAGCAATCCACCCCCATTTCCATACCAAGGTCCTAGTTCATCCAACAATGACATGGGGAGAATTGAAATGATGTTTGAACATATGATGAAAATTAATGCCAACTCCAATGCTTAGTTAGCATCCCACAATACTTCAATCAGAAACTTGGAGGTTTAGCTAGGCAAAATCTCACAGTCCTTGAATACTCGCCCTATGGGGGCTCTACATAGTAATACGGTAGTCAACCCGAAGGGTGGGAACCATACCGGGCAAGCAATAGCAGTAATTACAAAAAGTGGACGAGGCGGTAATATGAATGCCTCAAAACAAAAAGAAATGTTGAGTGATAAAGTTGAGTTGCAAGAGGATAAGATCCCTTTGGTGGTTGAGAATGTGATTTATGAGAACGTGAATGAAGAAGTGAGAATTGATATCAAAGATACCGAGGTGGAAACTCAAAATGACGTGAACCATCTAGGGAACACGTAACAGACATGCCAGAAGCGGTTGTGCCTAAAGCCAAGGCTCATTTTCCAAGGCCACCTCCACCCTATCCTCAAAGGCTTGCAAAGCAGAAAAATGAGAACCAGTTTAAAAAATTCATTGACATGATGAAGAGCTTATCCATTAATGTGCCTTTGGTGGAGGCTTTGGAGCAAATGCCTGGCTATGCTAAATTCATAAAAGATTTGGTACCGAAGAAAAGATTCATGGACTGTGAAACTATCAAGATGACCCACCAAGTTAGTGTTATAGTGCATTCAATAGATCCGAAGTTGGAGGATCCCGGTGCTTTTACCATTCCTTGCACTATTGGAAGTGCATACTTTGCTAAAGCTCTATGTGATTTGGGGGCGAGTATCAACTTGATGCCCTACTTAGTTTTCAAGACTTTGGGTATTGGACAGTCGAGGCCGAATTCCATGAGGTTACAAATGGCAGATAGATCGATGAAAAGGCCCTTGGGTATGATAGATGATGTTCTTATCCGGGTGGACAAATTCATCTTGCCAGCTGATTTTGTGATTCTCGATTGTGAGGTTAAGTTTAAGGTGCCTATAATTTTAGGAAGACCTTTCTTTGCTATTGGGAAGGCCTTAGTTGATGTTGAAGCAGGGGAACTCACTTTCTGAGTGGGTGATGAAAAAGTGGTCTTTCATATGTGTAAGTCAATGAAGCAGCCCAACTGTAATGAAGTATGCTCATTTGTGGATCTTGTCATGGCAGTGATAATTGATGATACTAGTGCAATGATAATGTGGAGGACCCTCTACAGGTGGTTTTGTTGAATCTTGATATAAATGAGGATGAAGGCCGTGTGGAGTGTGTCAATGCTTTACATGCAATGGGCTCTTACTCTTATGAGCCTCAGAAGCTATCCTTGGATCTTGAGAATAGGAATACTCCACCAACAAAGCCCTCAATCGAGGAACCTCTGGTGTTGGAGTTGAAGTCGATGCCTCCACACCTCAGGTATGAATTCTTAGGCCCTAGTTCAACTTTTCCAGTTATTCTTTCCTCTTGTCTTACTAACATGCAGGTAGATGCCACATTGGTGGTGCTTCAAAAGAAGAAAAAGGCAAGGGATGGACTTTAGCTGATATTCGGGGAATAAGCCCTGCATTCTGTATGCACAAGATTATTCTTGAAGATGATGCAAAAACCTTCTTGGAATAACAAAGGAGGTTGAACAAGGCAATACAAGAAGTTGTGAAAAAGGAGTTGATCAAGTGGTTAGATGTCGGGGTTGTGTACCCCATCTCTGACAGCTCTTAGACTTCACTAGTGCAATGTATGCCGAAAAAGGATGGTATGACCGTGGTGACCAATGGGCAAAATGAACTAATTCCTACCCGGATAGTCAATAGATGGAGGGTGTGCATGGACTATCGCAAGCTGAACAATGTGACCCGCAAGGATCACTTTCCATTACATTTCCTTGACCAGATGCTTGATCGACTTGCTGGGCGTGCCTTCTACTGTTTCTTGGATGGGTAACCTGGATACAACCAAATTTTTATTGCTTTGGAAGATCAGTAAAAGACTACCTTCACTTGCCCATATGGTACCTTTGCCTTTTCTAGGATGCCTTTTGGGTTGTGTAATGCACCGGCTACATTCCAGCGGTGCATGATGGCCATTTTCACCGACATGATGGAAGATATTTTGGAGGTGTGCATGGACGACTTCAGTGTTGTGGGTGAATCGTTTGATGAGTGTTTGAAGAATCTTGATAGGGTGTTGGCCCGATGTGAAGAAACCAATCTTGTGCTCAATTGGGAGAAATGCCACTTCATGGTCGAGGAGGGCATAGTTCTTGTACATAAATTTCAAAACGTGTCATAGAAGTGGACAAAGTTAAAATAGAGGTGATTTCAAGGCTTTCTCCCCCCACTTCTGTCAAGGGGGTTAGAAGTTTTCTTGGGCATGCGGGGTTCTACCGGATATTTATCAAGGAATTTTTGAAGGTAGTGAATCCTTTGTTCAAGCTATTAGAAAATGATGCCAAGTTCGTTCTCGATAAGGGATGTATGCAAGCATTTGAAATTCTTAAGCGTTGACCACCACCCCTATTATTATCGGACCCAATTAGAGCTTGCCTTTCAAGCTCATGTATGACGCGAGTGAAATTGCGGTTATGGCAGTTTTGGGTCAAAGAGTGAGCAAAATGTTTCATCCGATGTACTATGTGAGCAAGACAACGAATGATGCCCAAAGGAACTACACGGTGATTGAAAAAGAGTTGTTGGCTATTGTGTTTGCAATGGAGAAATTTCGACTGTATCTCATGGGCGCCAAAGTCATAGTGTATTCCAATCATGTCGCTCTTAGGTATTTGATGACAAAGAAAGATTCCAAAGTTAGGTTGATGTGATGGGTCTTATTACTTCAAGAGTTTGATTTGGAAATTGTGGACCAGAAAGGTAGTAAAAACCAAGTGGTGGACTACTTGTCCCGCTTGGAGGAGGAACGGAGGCTGTGTGATGGCTTAGTGATCAATGATACATTTCCCAATGAGCAACTACTTTCTGCATCGATGAATGATATGCCATGGTTTGTGGATGTAGCTAATTTCCTTGTGACTGGTATAATCTCGTGTGAGCTCTCTTCTAACCATAGGAAAAATCTCAAACGGGATAGTTTGGATTTCTATTGGGATGAGCCATACTTTTTCAAGATTTGCAACAATGGAGTGATCCGAAGGTGTGTTCCAGAGGAGGAGCAGTTGAGTATCTTAGAGGCTTGTCACTCCTCTCCCTATCGTGGCAATCATGGCGGGACAAGGACAACTTTGAAGGTTCTTAGTTGTGGGTTTTACTAGCCAACTTTGTATAAAGATGCAAGTGAACTTATGAAAAGGTGTGATGAATGTCAAAGAGCGGGTGGAATTTTGAAGAAAGATGAGATTCCTTTTAACACCATTCTAGAAGTTGATATTTTTGATGTGTGGTGTATTGATTTCATGGGCCCATTTGTAAGTTCATGTGGGAACACATACATTCTAGTGGCGGTTGACTATGTTTCAAAGTGGGTCGAGGTCATGGCTTTACCCAACAATGAGGCCCGGAGTGTTGTTGCGTTTCTCAAAAAGAGTATTTTTACTAGGTTTGGCACTCCTCGGGCAATCATAAGTGAATGGGGTTCGCAATTTTGTAATATAGCTTTTGATACTTCGCTTGCAAAGTATGGTATGAATCATAAAGTTCCTACTCCTTATCATCCTCAGGCGAGTGGCCAAGTTGAAGTCTCAAATAGGGAAATCAAGAGTATATTGTCAAAGACAGTCAATGCAAATAGGACTGATTGGTCAAAGAAATTGAATGATGCTCTATGGGCTTATAGGACTGCTTACAAGACTCTGATTGGTATGTCCCCGTACCGGTTGGTGTTTGGGAAAGCTTTCCATCTTCCAGTTGAGTTAGAGCACAAGGCCATTTGGGCTTTGAGTAAGCTGAATCTTGAATGTGATATGGCAGCAACACTTCGTGTGGAGCAGCTTAATGAACTTGATGAATTCCGCTTCCATGCCTACTCCAGTTCGTCCTTGTACAAGGATAAGATGAAGTACCTTCATAACAAGTATGCTCGTAGCAAGGAGTTCAAAGTGGGTGATTTGGTTCTCTTGTTCAATTTTCGATTATGCCTGTTTCCAGGAAAGCTTAAGTCAAAATGGAGTGGACCTTTTGAAGTGGTGTTTGTGATACCGTTTGGTGCATTTGACTTGAAAAACAAAAATGGTGAGATCTTTAGGGTTAATGGGCACAGAGTCAAGCACTATCTTGGCAAGATTGATGACAGCCACGTGGTGGCAATGATCCATCTCAAGTGATTTGATGGTGAACTGCATCGTGCTGCGACATTAAATTAGGTGCTTCTTGGGAGGCAACCCATGTGTCTTTCTTTGATTTTGTTTTAAGTGTAGGATTTGCTTTTGGACTAACTGGTTTTGAGATGTATGTAGGGTTGTTTTAATGCAGTGCAGGACCAAGTTGGGAAAATGTGCACTCTCTAAAGTTTGCACTGCGGTCGTATCGCATTTCTTGCGGCCATAATGGCCTTAGTACAGGGGTAACAAATCAATGCGGTCCGCAGTGTTGATTGGTAAAAGAATGGGGTTCTCTGAAGTTTGCCACCGCGGCCACAAAGCATTTTGTGCGGTCCGCGGTGGACCACTACGGCCGTAGAGCATTTCTTGCGGTCCGCAGTGGTTGACTCCCCAGTGCTTCATGATTCTGAGTACCGCAGACTGCGATGCCATTCTGTGCGGTCTGCGGTGGGTAGGTATAGTGGGTCCCAGGGACATTTTCTATAAATGGGACCTCAGGGCTTTATTTACCCTTTTCGCTCTTTGCTTATTCAATAGCAAAAGTAATGTTCATCCAAGCCCTAACTGCACAAAAAATTCAAACTTTGTTTCTAAATCATCTGGGTTGCATTTCACTACTAGTAATTTTAATCTTTTCTTGGTTTTTAACCTTGCTTAATTTTCTTTTACTTTGTAGTTGTACTTCTTTTTCTTCCCTTTTCTTTAAATTGTAGCGTAGGTTTTTCTTAATCATGTTTAAATTAGGGTTAGTTATTGAAGAAAGTTGATTAAACACCTAGGGGATCAATAATATGTGATTTTAGGCTTAAAATAAGATGAATATTTGAAACTTTAGGTTGGTATTACTGTTCTTGGATTCTCCGTGGTCTGCAATGCATTTTGTGCGGACCGCGATGGTATAACTTCAAAGAGATTGACAGTTAAGGACCGTGGACGCGATCGATTTTGTGTGGTTTGCGGTGCCGCGGCCGTACTACAATACTTGTGGTCCGCGATGACTAGAATCAGAGAGTAGGTAGTCTGACCCCCACCTCAATGCAGACCGCGTTGCCATTTTGTACGGTCCGCAATGGCCTCTTTACGTCCGCACTTCATTTTGTGTGGTCCGCGGTCTGTAGTTCTGCTTTACATTGTCTGCTATCTAAAATCATAAGCTTCACTGCTTCATCTGGTACTATGATACTAACAATAACAGAATGAATTCCACTTGCAGAAAATGGTCAAATCACGAGGCGGTAGAGACAAACAAAAAGGAAAAGTTGAGTCCTCCTAGGCTAGGGGACGAGGAATGATAAGATTGACCCCTCATGCTCGACAGGCAATTATGGAGAGCAGAAAGTCAATAAGGGCTGCTGATAGAGTTGTTTCCCACTCAGAGGGAAGTGAGTATTTGCCCTCCTGGGAGGCTTCTGATTTTGAGTCAGTGCCAGAGTATATACCCGACATCCCGGAGAGGATGAGATTGAGAGATGAGCCTACCCCTCAGGGATCCCCTACAAATCAAGCTTCAATTCCAATTTCTTCTGAGTCCTTTGAGGGCTCAGTCGAGAGCGGTGACAGTGCCTCTTCTACCACACATACAGCTTCACCACCTGGTAAAGATCCCATAGAAGAAGAAGAAGAAGTGGGTGAGCCCCAAGTAGGAGGGGTGGCAAGAACCAAAAAACCAGAAGCATGGCAAGATAGATTTTTGACTGAAGTGGCCTACCACAAGTTCAAAGAATGGTGGCCCGAGAGGGAGTTGATACTTAACGAACTTTCATCGATAGAGACCTCTTCCCTTACAACCCTAATATGAGAAGGCAATTCAGAGAGAGAGTGGGCTGGGAATACTTCACAGGGCAATGTTGAGGATGCAAATGATCACCTAGTCAAGGAGTTCTACACTAATGTTTCCCACATCAAAAAGGGCACTACAGTGACCAAGGTGCGGAATCTGACAGTAAAATTCGATGGGAAGGCAATCAATGACTACCTGGGCTTTATGGAGGAGGATGAGACATTGTACTTAGAGAAGGTAGTATTGGGGAAGGATTCCCGTCCGTGGTTAGCAGAGTATTTGGAAATCCCAGGTACCACCCCAGCATGGTTAACAGCAGGATTAAAAATACTAAGGAGAACCCTGAACTTCGAAGCAAAAGGGTGGGAGATATTTGAATGCAGTAGGTTAGACCTCACCACTCATGAGAACTCTCTTCCTATCTTCTGAGCAATTCTAGTAGCTTCTATTATGACAGGGTACTCGATCAACGTCGGAATGTGATGTCTAGGCTGATCACGCGGGTGGTCAATAAAGGAGATAGTTCGTATACCTTCCCAAATTTTCTGACTATGTACCTGGATGACTTAGAGGTGGACAAGAGGAGGTTTGATGTGAAGGAGAAGCCAAAGGAACCTTTTTTCCTGGTATAGCTTACAAAGTGATGACAACCCCAAAGGCAAAGATCCGAAAGGCAAATCCACTGTTTCTACTAGCCAGTCTGAAGAGCCAGTAGTAGTGGCATCTCCTACTCAACCTACTTTAGCTACCCTAGATATGCCTCAGGACCCTCTATTGCCCCAGATATCCCCTCATCTTCAGCCTACCCGTTGATTGCCAAACGTTTGAACCAGACCCTTCCCAGTATTAACAACTGGATGCAGGCAGCCGCTTCTAAGCTGTCTGTGTTGTCTAGCTCGGTGGAAGCCCAGTCTGTATCACATTAGCCACAGGTCCCACAGTCAGTGGAGGACACTCTAAAGGAGCTTCTGGACAACTAGAAGAAGCTCCTAGAGAACCAACAATTAATATTGGACGATGTGGGTTCTCATGGAAAAGCATTAAAGGAGCTCACCAAAGAAACAAAGAAATTGAGAAAGACTCGGGAATCCAAGGAGTCGGTGAAAGAGTTGAGGGTAGAGGTGGAAAAATTGAAGGCTGATCACTTGCCGTTGGACTTTTTATCGCATGAACCAATTCCAGAAGCCCATCCTGAACCAGAGCAAGAGACAGAGAAGCCAGCAAAGAGGAAGAGGGTGATTCGCCGTGCTGATGACGCTGTGATAGAGTTGGCGGAGCCTTAAGAAGGCTCCTCTCGCCAGCCCAGGTTCCAGTACAGGCCAAGGACCCAGTGTAGACACCGGTTATAGGGATCCAGTCACAGGTTCCCCAGCAGTCGAGGACCCAGGGACCCAGGCTCATGATTCTATGCAGACTAAGGGCCACTAGGGAGTTTTCTCTTTACCCTCTATCTTTTATTGATCTTATTTTGGTTAGTTAGCACTGAGGACAATGATAGCTTTCATTTGAGGGGGTAGCCTTATTTTGATGACATTGGGTTATATATATGACACTACTTTCTTTTTATGCTTTGATTTTCACTTTTGGTATGTACATAATTTTACCATTTTAGATCGTTTTTCGTACCTTTGCAACTTTATCTGAATATAAAGTTACTTTCTGATGTATATACTTATTCTCCCTTATGTATATTCAACTAAATCCCATCTTGTACATATTCATTTTACTTTCCGCATTTTCTTTCTTCTTTACTAGCTTCTTATTTCATTTTGATAGCTTCTTATTTTTAGTTTTTACGTGCAATAAGCCTTTGGTATTCAAAATGCCATGGTTTTTTCCAAAGGTGGAATTTGACCGGGTGGCTCTTCCCGATGATGGATGGAATGACAACCTTCTTAACGGTTTGAGTCTATTTTCTTTTTCTTTTTTGTGTAAATAATAGCTAGTGAGCAGTGCCTCAAGAAAAGCTTCACTTGGGCCTAACACATTTATCTTTGATCCTGTGGTCAAAAACAAATTGTTATGTGTAGGATGGGGGAAGTTGTGACCCTGAGACTCTTGTGTTGGCTGATAATCATCAAATGGTTTTTCGGGACAATTCTGTTTCTCAAATCTTAGCTAAGGTCGTTGTGGGCCCCCGACTCTGTCTCTTTAGCAATCCTATAGCTTGTGGTGAGAATTTGAATTGCAAGTCCAAGCCCCGTGCCATTAGTCTAGAACTTGCCCTGAATATTTGTCTAGGCAAAATCCTAAGTGTAGTTTGACTAGAGAAGTGATTATAGGCTCCTCTTGATCCAAATGATATCTTGAAAACATCCATAGCATTTCAATGATAATGTCTCTAAACCCCTTTGAGCCATAGCCCTTTTTCCTTCAAAAAACATGATACAAGCCTTTACCCATTTTAAAATGACCCTCTCTTGGTACCCAATCTTTCCATAGCACATGGCAAAAGCATAAGTTTGGGTGGAGAGACGAGGAATGCAACAAAGTGGTAAAAGGTACAAAATGAAGAAAAGGAGAGGCAATAAAAAAGAAAGAAAATCAAAAAGTCAAAAAGAATGAGCAATATAGAAAAAAAATGAAGGGATTGAATAAAAGTAAAGTGATGAAAGTCGTGGAAAGCCTAAAAAGGAGAAAAAGGCTTGAAATGAACAAGAAAGAGTGACAGTGTGTCTCTCTAACCCCTAAGAAAGAAGGAAATGACTTAAAAAGTCAAGAGAATGTGTGCCAAAAATGAAGCAAATGAAGTGCTAAAGGGAAGATGGAACCTACTTAGACCAAATATTTCCTACCCTGAACCAAAAGCCTTCACTATATCTCCACAAAATCCCTATATGATCTTGAGTTGAATAAAGCTTACATTAGTGGTGATCACATAAGGGGCAAGCTTATGGTACTTAGAGTAGAACTGGTGACCTTTCTTTGAGAGTGATGAGTGTGTTTCCACTATCTTCGTTGTGAGTGCTACAATCTAAAAGTGAGGTTTGCTTAGGGAGATTTGAGGATGTATGAGTTTGACTTCCACAATGGCCAAGGTAGTATAAAGAGTTCGCTTGATGGGTTGAGTCAATTCTTGATGCTCTTGTGTCGCACTAAAACCATGGTGCTTAAAAGAGTGAATGTTTTTAATGATACCATTTGAGTTGAGGGCAATTGCTAGGGCCAATTGATGCTAGATGAGGTCACTTTAGGTAAGCTGAATTTTCTTGGATTTACTCTTAAGGAGGTGGATTTTATTTTTTTGCTTGAGGAATATCAAAAGCTAAAGTTTGGGGGAGTTGATAACTCGGGATTCTAGTTTATTTTATACTCCTTTTTACTTGAGTTTTGATTAAAAATGTATACAAAATAGTTCCAAAGGCTTACATGTCATACTTGTTTGCAGGGTTTGGTAAAAAAAGGTGACAATTAGTCAAAACCAGCTCAAAAGGAGTAAAACATGCACAAGTACCAAGGACAAGTCCAAGCACTGTTGAAACAGATCCACTGTGGCCACAACCCATTTTGTGCAGTCTGCAGTGATGAGATTTAGAGAGGTGCAGTTTTTGGTAACTCAAGCACTGCGGCCGCAAACATTTTTTGCGGAGCGCAGTAGCCTCACCACGGTCGTAAACCATTTTATGCGGTCCGTAGAGATGAGATTTAGAGAGTTATGAAAAATGGAGATTGAAGCCAGTGCAGTCCGCAAGTCATTTTGTGTGGACCGCATTAAAGCCACCGCGACCGCGGTGCATTTTATGCGGCCTGCGGTGGCCAGATTCAGAGAATGCAAAAATCAAGCCAAAAAGCCTGAGCGCGATTCCGGTGCATTTTGTGCGGACCGCATTACCTCGTCAGGGGTATTTTTGTCCAGAAAATTCGGCCTAATATAAATACTTTCTTTTCACATTTTAGGTCATCTTTTATAATCTGACTTTTAGCTGAGCACGTGAATAGTTGTTTTGTTCCATTTTGAGTAATTTGTAGCTATATTTACGCTGAATCTTCATTATCTTAGTTTGTAATTAAATATTATGGGTTATTCTTCATCTAATTTCTTGTTTTCTTCCATTAATATGAGTAGCTAGACCCATTAGCTAGGGTTGTGGCTCAACCCTAGTGTGGGTATTTGATGGGTCTTGTGTTTTAATGCTTAGATGTTAATGGGTGGTTGATATTTGGAGTGATTTGTGTTTTGTATGTTGGATTAGTGGTTGAAAATACTAATTTGTGCCTAAGTGACTTGGGCTCCTATTGAGAAAGAGAGCTTAAGTCTAGGAAATCAGTCCAACAAGAAATTGGGGCATACTCAAGAGATTGATAGCCCCAATTAAATGGTTAAATCTAGAGGTGGTAATACCCGACTTGAGCCTATATTTCTTGCTTAATTTCGACTCCCAATTGGTCTTGAGAAAGTCAATTCGGGAAAAGTCACTCAAGCTACCAATAGTTATAGAGTGAGTAATGTCGTGCAATGGCTATATTGCGATCTCAAACATAACATCTTTGCCTTAGACTTAGGAACCCGTCAAGTATTCACCTAGGGGAAAGTCACTTCCCTAGTGCCTTGTTACCTATTAGAAAACCCTTTAGCAATTATTCTTAGTTTAATTAAGCATCTCAGTAGTATAAAAGTAAAAGTAATCAAAAGAACAATTATGATTGGAAGCATAATTAAGAACATTACGCATTGCTAGTTTAGATAGTAATTCCCAATTCTAGCTCCTAGTGGATTTGATCGCGACCTTTTTGGGTAAAAGCTGCATCGACCGCTCTCGTCACTCCATAGTGGTGTAGGGTTGGCAGCGATCAGCCACCATTGGCAAACCTTTTACTGATGTAATTAAGATTGGAGAAATAGTTGAGAATAGCCTGAAGACGGGAAGAATATTGAGTCAAGACACCTTCAAAGCCACATCGCAGGCCATCCAGAATGGGTCAGGAGGTTTGACAAATAGAAACATGAGAGAAGAGGGAGTCGTGATGGCTTCAAACTTGAGAGAGGCCCGCAGGCCATTCAGCCAATCATATGTCATGGCACCGCCTCACTATACGGTGATGAATACACAATCTTACACACGGCCACAAAATCACACCCAATGCCGAGCTCTACCTCCTAGAAATGCTTGTCCCAACCAAGCTCCATATAATCCCCAACAAAATATTCTCCAATACAATCCCCGCCCAAGAGAGACTCCTATAAGGAATCAATTCACCCCTATCGGTGAATCATATTTAAGTTTGTTCCAAAAGCTAACCAGGCTAGGTATGCCGCAGCTAGTGGCTCCGAACAGGACAAACCCCAAGTCCCCCTCGCACCGAATAGATGCTAGATTTGAATACCATTATGGAGCAATCGGACATGATATTGGGGGCTGTTGGACTCTCAAAAGAGCAGTGAAGGACCTCATTGAGGTCAAGGCAATATGTTTTATGGAAGAAGAGGCCCCTAGTGTGACAAAGAATCCCTTGCCTACTCACAACAATGGGCCACTCGGTGGAATGATATGTGATAATAGGGAGTTTGATCTGGCACTGAAAGCCATTGTAGCCATTTCTATGACAGAAGAGAAATCTAAAACATTCGCCAAGCCATGAAAAGTTCTCCGTCAGATGGGAATCTCGGTAGTCGGTCTTGTTGTCCTTTCTGCATCCGGATTATTTCAAGGTGTAATCCAGACTTTTTACTTTATTGTCTAGCTTTCTAATATAACTTTCTATCTTAAAATTCAAAGAATTATGAAATCAATATTTCATCTTCCATGAATGTATCTTTCTTAATCTTGTCCCTTTCTTATTCTTTTTTCAGTTAATGCAAATTTTAATAACATGACATGCTTGAGGACTTAATGCCTAGATCCTAGCTTTTAGACTTTGAAATAATGAACCAAGAAGCACAATTTGTTGAATATAAGCTTGTAAGAAAATAAACAAAAATTGGAACGAAAATGAGATTCCCTCTCGTTGGATCATTGTTGAAGCCGAGATCGATGATGAAGATTGAGTCAATACCCGATTAAAACATTATCTTTGATAGGCAGAAAGTGATTGGTCGGAGTCTGCCATGGGCAGTTGTACAACAAAGAATGGCTCATGCTTACAACAAGAAATTACATCCCAAGAAATTTGAAGTGGGGCAACTCGTCTTGAGACACATTCTCCCACACCATGAAGAAGCTAAGGAAAATTTGCTCCAAATTGCAAAGGTTCATTGTATTTGGGAGATATCAAAGGAAATGTCCCTGAGACAATAGTCAATACAGATGCAGTCAAAAGTTATTATGTCTCATTACTTGGTGTTAAATTCTCTGATTGGCATGACGGAGGCTTTCTTTCTCTCTACCCAAACACCATTAACCCTTTTGCAAACCCTTTGAGTCAGTTCCCTCTCTTTGGTTACCCTCTTTGGAATATGGAAGTTATTGTTAAAAAATGACAAAGAAAAAAAATTTAAAAAAACAAAAAAAAAAAAAAAAAAAAAAAAAAAAAAAAAAAAAAAAAGCAAAAGAAAACAAAAAAAACCAGAAAAACAAAATAAAATAAAATAAAAAAGTTCCCTGAACTACGTTCGACTTGATTCCAAAAGGATACGTAGGCAGCCTCTCTCTGAGGTTCAGTCACACCAAAATAAAAATTCAAATTCCCCAAAAAGTGAAATTGGGGTATATATTATAATGTTTCGGCAATGGTTTTGACTGAAAGGTTCTAAAGTTGCAATTCAGTCCAAATTCTTTTTACCCAAATCCTTTTCAAGCCCTTCCAATCAATCAGCGAGAATGTTTAAAGCATTAGAGGATACAATCGTTTGGATCTAATACAATAAAAATAAGAGAAATAAAATGAGAGAGTCTTATTCGTGAAAATCCTCCCAGGCACCGTTAGGCGATGGTAATCAGAGAAATTGAAATGACAGAATCTTGTTAGTGAAAACTATCAAAGAGCACTACAAGGTGACGATGAGAAGAGAAACGAGAGAGGTTAGCTGGTGAAAACCTGCAAAGGGCGCCACTGATCGAAAAGAGGATCCTCACGACTGTTCGGCATCAACAGAACCCTGGCAAGGTTTCTTGGTTTGAAAGCATGAGTTGTGATAAATTTTTTAGGGTAGGACGGTTTACATAGATCAGGCATCCAGTACAAGAGGCATGTCATGTTCATTGAAATCTGCATGTACTCCAGATAAGTCCTTTTCTTTCCCCGAAAGGGATACCACTCGTCTAAGTTCATTTGTCCATTTCATTGTTTGTTTTTCTTTGAGTCCCTTTTGGTCTAATTCTGTTCTGAAACTAAGACAAAGAAAGGATGGCAAGATTTATTTACTGGGCTTTTGTTTGACATGAGTCAATGTTCAAGAAGGCACCCAGCCTCGGCAAGGGCATCAAATCGACCCCGACTGACCATGATTGGCCGATGCTTTGAAATTGAAAACACTGGAAGAAGAAAATCAAATTGAAGCGCCAGTAAAGGCAAAATAAAGCTGAAAGGTTAAGCCCCACGTGACTAACAATCATTGGCAAAGTTTGAAAACCCAAAAGACTCCCAATGCCCTAAAATTGAAGAATTTGGAAGAAAGAAGTCAAAATGAAAATGCCCACAAAGGCAACATAAAGTTGAAAAAGGGTAAGTACCGTCATGGCAAAATTTGGAAAAGCTAAAGGTTCTCCAGGGTCAGAAATGCAGTTGGTATTCAGGAAATAATTAGTTGCAGTTGAAATTATTAAGAAGATGAGTCGATATCAAGAGATTGAAATAATCAAGGCCACAAATCGACCACCATTTTAAAACTAACGAATCTTTCTTTGTTCAGAATAGGAACAGAACAATTTTAGGAAATAGTTTGTGGAAAGACGAACACCACCAAGTGAAGTTCTCAAATTCATGATTTCCTTCCAATATGCATGTAATCATGTTGTTTTTAGTTTCATTATAGGGAATCAACACCCTATCTTCAATACAGGGTACTACATCCCCTGGCTGCTTTACTTTCTGCCTACATAGGATATGACATTCCCTAGTAGAATCTTACAGAGCAAAGACTCTCATTTTATTGCAAATATAGGGTACAACATTCCCTAGTAGCATCCCAGAGTGCCAAGAGACTCACCTTATTGCCAACACAGTGTACTATATTCCCTGGTTGCATTTCTTGTTACAAACATAGGGTACAACATTCCCTAGTAGCATCCCAAAGTGCCAAGAACCTCACCTTATTGCCAACACAGGGTACTAAATTCCCTGGTTGCATTTCTTGTTGCAAACATGGGGTACAACAATCCCTAGTAGCATCTCAGAGTGACACGAGCCTCACCTAATTGCCAACACAGGGTCCTACATCCCCTGGCTACATTACTTTTTGACAATATAGGGTACGACATTCCCTAGTAGCATCTTAAGGTGCCACGAGCCTCATCTTATTTCCAACATAGGGTACTACATCCCATGACTGCATTACTTTTTGCCAATATAGGGTATGACATTCCCTAGTAGAATCTTAGGGTGCCACGAGCCTTATCTTATTGGCGACAAAAGGTATTGCATCCCCTGGTTGCCTTCCATCTTGTTAATGTAGGGTACTCTTGATACCCAATTTTTTCCTATATATTTTCAGTATGTAAATTAACTTCAAAATGGCATATATAAGCATATTCAAGTGTTTTATTATTTTTTCTTAATTTTTAAAGAATTTTAAATTAATTTATTTCCCTTTTTTATCCATAAAAACCCAATAATTATTTCTAAAATTATTATTTTTGGTAATTCATCTATTGAATTTTTATCCTTATACCAAGATATAACTAAGGTAACTTTCACATGTTTTTTACAATTTTATTTAGTATTTTTAAAAGCTAATTGCACATAATTACAATATTAGCCTTTTTAAAGATTTAATTACGTTTATATTCATAAAATCAAGTCCTATATTTTTAAAGTATCAATTATATATCATAAATCAATTTATTTCGAGAAATTAATTTATTATGTTTTATAATTTTAAATGGGAAAATTGGCTATTTAAATAATAGCCCAATTATATTTCAATTTTAGCCTAAATCTGATCTCGAATTAATCCAATTTCCCCGGCCCAATTCCCATTCAAACCCGACCCTTAACCCAATTAAATGACCCAACCCAGACTCTCCATCGACCCTCTTTAATCCAGGTCGTTGATCATTCAGATCAACGGCCAATATTTGCCCTTTCCATTTTTAACCTTAAACGACCCCTTACCTACCTCATTCTTGACCAAAAGCCGCCCTTGAATCCCCTTTCTCTTAATTCTCTTTGAAATATCACCTGAACCCTAGCCGCCGCCCTCTAATCCCACCCTAATACCTACTTAATCCATGGCCTTTCATGGTTTTTGAGACATGTAACAGCCTCATATGGATCTTGGGTGTTTGTTTCAGTGGTTTCATGGCCAGTCCTTGAAAGAATCTGGTCCATTCCTTGCTCGACTATTGTCCATGGCCTTTCTCCGGCCATCCATGACCTTTCTCTAGCCATTTATGGCCTTTCAAGGCTGATCCTTGACTTCTTCTGGTTAAATCGTTAACTTTCAAAGTCTTTCTCACTTCTTTTGGGTTTTCTGAAACCCTAGCTCTAATACCTTTCAATTCTATTTCAGATCTCTCTTAGATATGTATTTACTATGAATTTCTTAAGTGTTTTCTCGAAGGTTCTTCAACTTTTCTTTCAAAACGACTCTTCATTTTTTCGCCAATTAGGGTTTCCTTTAAGTTTTTCAAAAGATCTCTTCTCTAATATTAATATTGTTTGTGATTTTGCTATGTTTAAAACGATTTGCTCATATTGTCCTTCTATCTATTTCAGCATGTTAAAACCCTAGTTCCTTTTAGTCTTATCCGAGTTCTGAAATTGTTTGTTTGAATATGTACTTGTTTTTTGTTTCTGACTCTCTTTTCCTTGTTTGACTTGTTTGATTTTGAGTTTTTACCATCTCTTAAACTCGACTACTACTGAAGCCCTAAATTTCTTAGATGTTTTTCTCACTTATTACTACTGTGAGACCTTTACTTGTTTCTGATTTCTCGTACCTGATACTATGTTCTTCTTCACAGTTGATTCTATGTGACTACTTGACCTACTTGACTACTGTGCCTCGAATATTTTCCTCACTACTGAATCCTAGCTTATTTCTACCACTACTATATGTTTGTGTTACCTCTTTTGCCAATGTGTTTGGCCTCGCATGTCTGATGTTTCTGTTCACTCAATTTATATACTGAAGTTTCTTCCTTGATTGATCTCGATCTGGTGACTGATTGCAAAAGCTTTTTCTTTTATGAACCCTAATTTCACTTGCCTGTTTAAAATTAATTGATTCCTTTCCCTTTACTGTGATATTTTACCTTGCTGATCCTTTCCCAAAATTAGCCTATTTTGTACTTAGACTTGATTGTTTACTTCATGCTTTTACTGCCCCTTATATGGAAATAATCAATCTGTCCCAAACTGATTTCTTTCCTTAATTAAACCTGTTAGTATCCGCAAGGCAGTGATTCATTAATTAAAGAGAATCACTTGTGTTAATTGATTCTGGTTGTGTTAGGACTTTACTTATTACCTTAATTTCTACTCGTTTTCAAAAACTATAAATGCCCTACCTTCTCTTCTTTTAAATACACGAATAACTTGAGTTCAAAACACACACTTACACTTAAAACTCTCTCTTTCTTTACTACTACTTGTGCTAATGCTTTGTCTAGTCGGTTGAAAGCCAAGGCTAGACTGTGGACTCTTGTTTGCTTTACCTTTCTGCACTTTGCTTCTCCACTAGTATGTCCTAGTTTACTCTTTAAGTCTTAAAAACAATGTGTTTCTTCAAATTGCTTCAGTTTCTCATTCATGTTTATTATAGCTCATGTTTCTGCACTCCATTTATGTTTCTAGCATGCTGAAATATGTTCACTTTCCCTTTAGATTAATATTTCCCTATGTATGTACTCTGTTAGTCGCTTATTATATGATTTGCTGACCTATGAATCCCAAACCCCATATCCCATCTGTGTGTTTGTGTTCCTTTGGTTGGTTTGTGGGCAGGCCAGCATCATCTATTGCTTCACATGACCAGACATGCCCCTCTCTGGGGTCATATGCTTCATACAATGTAGTCCCAAAATCCCTCGACCCTTTGTGTAACTACTGATTTTGAGGATTTTGAGCTCCACTACTATTGTCTATTTTTTAAATCACCCTTTATTACTTACTATTTCCAACTCAGTTTTAATTAAGCTCTGACCTGCACTTCCACTATATTCTTAGAACCTAGGTTCGACCCCTCTCGTGTGAGCCTTGCCTTGGGACCATTGAGCTCCCTATGAACTTGGATACATAAGAGTTGGCCCTTCCACACTGCACTCATTCTTGCCTGGTTATGCAAACCAGGGTGTAAGCACTATTCGGGGTCCCTTGAGACCCTTAGGGAACTTTGACACACCCAGGTATGAGAAAGGTTTGAACACCATTGGCATCTAAAGTGATTAATTATATAACTCAGATAGGAAGTCAAGATCAGGCTTCTTTTGGTTGTAATTTTTTTTATTTCTTCACTTCTTTTGTAATTCAAGTATTTGGTTTGTAATAATTTGTAACGAATATTGGGGTTGGCTAGTGAAAAGGGATGGGGTAATTATGCATGTTTTAAGGGTAGATATCATGCATATAGGATCTGTTTAATAAATTCTGCATGTTTTACTTCCACACTTAGATGTCATGCCTATAGGATCTTTTTAATAAATTTTTCATGTTTTACTACCACACTTAGATATCATGCATGTAGGATCTGTTTAATAAGTTCTGCATGTTTTACTTCCACACGTAGATATCATGCCTATAGGATCTAATGGCTATAATTAGACATCATGCCCACAAGGTTAAAATCAGCTTCGAAATTAGATGTCATACCTATAAGAATTTTTTATAGAGATCATGCCTATAGGAATTTCGTTGTGATCAAATAAATCCTGCCTACTCCATCTCATGTTAAATTAGATACCATGCCTATAGGAGCAAAATAAGCCTTTAACTTAGATACCTATATCTCTAGGAATAAAAATAAGCTATAATAGAGAGCATGCCTATAGGACCTAAAACCAGTTTAGTTAAAAGTCAGTTTGACTCGTACCGTGCTGAATTAGTTTAAACAACCTACTCCTTTTATCAATATGGTTTAGAAAGCATACCTATATAATCCAAATCGATCGTTTAGAACTGTTTACTATTTTATTACGTTCCTAATCAACAATAGATATCATGCTCTTAGGACATCACTATTACGCCTAGACAAGCCTTATGTAATAATAACGATAAAATTGAATCCGTCTTTATTTAATTAGCAATTGTTACGGCTAGCAGGCAGGCCTAATTCGGACTTCTTATCTGAGCTATATAATGAATCTGGTTCTAACTCAAATCCCCCACTTTAGGATTTTTAAAATTCAGGCTTTAACTGTGTTTAAGTCATGCTAGTTATGTGCATTATTTGTGGAGGTTTATATGAGCCGTCTAATTGCTTACATGTTTCCCCTTTGAATGTAGTCCTACGTGTTTTTGTATGTTGTTTTAGCCTTTTACCTTTAAACCTAAGAGTCAGCCTAATTCCTCCCTTATAGGAATAGTACTCCTAAAATTCCTCTGGGATAGGAATGGGACGGTTAATATCACGCAATAGAGTTCGAGACCAATCTGCATTTTAAATACCTTTACGGGGTGGGAAGGGTAGATATGATATAATGATCGATGCGTTAATACCACGTATAGCCCCTCTTTTGAGGAGTGATTATCGGGTATTGCATTGATGTGATCCATATTACAAACAAACCTAGGACCCTTTTACATTCGTTAGCATGCTTAGTTATAACTCTTTCAAAACTTTACTTTATTTAATCATTTTCAATCACTTGTATATTTAAAATCGTCTCTTATTTGAACCTTATTTGTTTACTTGTTATTTGCACAAACTCACAAAAATTATCTGGCCGGGAACCACACCTTCCTCTTGGGATAATTTTAAGCCATTACCCTATCTCTGGTTATCAAACGTAGTTTTAGTTGAACCCTATAGGTGCCCTAACGCACCTTAAAATCGTTAGGTGGCGACTCTTCAAAATTTGCAAAACCTCTTTCCCCAAAGGAAAGAGTTGTCCCAACCAAATATCACTAACTCGATTCCGCGAAGGAAAAAGGAGCGCGACAAGTACGACATCCCCGATTATTTTAAAAAAATAATGTCTTTTTCAATTCTTTATTCTGCATTAGCAAAGATAGCTTAATGTGTTTCAATAACTCGCAAAAATTTTCTAGTACAAACTGGGGCAGAAAATTTTTGTTTGTGGTGACTTGTAGGTTTTTCTGCAAAGCATGGATTAGATGTGCAAAAAAAAGATTCCAGCTTTTGCCAGAGAAAGTGGAGCATTTGATATAAATACCATCCATAACCAGCTTTGACGTAATGCATGCGGAAACATATGGTCAGGATCCATCTTCCCATCATCTGATCAAAAAACAAGCCTTCGAGAATATTTCATAGTCTGTTGGATCAAGAGCATCAAGTTTCAGTCTAAATTCAATGGGAGAAGAAAGTCAAGAACCAAGATAAGACTCCAAATGGCATTTAGATAGGAATTTTATAACTCTTAGATTTAAAGATTATGTAATTTTCTTTTTATTTTGATGTAATAATAGGAACCGCGGATCGGAACCTCGACGGAACTTCACTCGACTCTCCCTCTAAGAATACTCCATCACTCTTCTTTCACATGAACTACATGTGACCTGATTCCCTTATAACCCGGGATATGTAGGCTGCCTAAAACCAAGTCTCGGTTGCATCTTTTTCTTTTATCTTCTTTTCCTTTTCAAATACTAGTGAGGTAAAAAATTAGTCACCTTGTTCATATTTCTTTGCCTGAAAACTCTTCATGTTTCCAAGCAAATAGGGGCATGCTGTGAACAACTAATTTTTAACCACACCGAAATTCTATATTATTTTAGTGTAAATATTTTTTTTTAGGTATAATGTTGATATTTTAAACTTTTATCTTACTCTTGATAGGTTTTATTAAAGAAAAAATTTTTTAAAAAAAACTACAAAAATTATTCGCATTCTTAGAGTATAAATTTTGTTCTTATTTTTAAATAAAAGAAATTTACGATATATATATTGTTAGTCTAGAGTTAGTTAATTAATATGAATTCTATTTAATAAAAGAAAATAAACAAAAAAAAAAACAGCAACTACTCACGTGGTTTGTTTTAAAAAAAGTTTGTAACAAATTTAACTTCTACTCATCCATGACTCCTCATGTCCCAATCCCCTAACTCCTCCCACCTTTCACGTCTCACTGGTACACACACACGATCACACACATCTATTTTAAACCACATGCACATCTTTAACTTGACTACTAGACATATTCATATATAGAAGTAGGGGGCAAAAAAAAGAAGAAAAGGAGCAGAATTAGGGAGATTAGGAAACGGAGGCGGATGAAAAATTAGAAAAAGGATTCGGGTGAAAACGCACGGAATTCTATCATTTTTACACTTTTTCTTTGTCTCTTCTTGCCATTTTTCAATATATAAACCATTGAACTCCATCTTTCCTTTAATAACCAATCGATAATATAGTTTTATACCTTAAGCCATATTAAAACCAACATGAATCCGTCATCGACCACATCGTCAAATAACCACCATAGCCACCACCCCAGACCCAAGACGAGTTGCCAATCGACTCAGGTGGAGGTACCTGTTCGATTTTCCGGTCTAGGCCATGTTCTTCAGTCTTCGGTGGAGATCTTGTTTGTTGTTATGTCGTGCCGCATCTCTTAACTGCCAGACAATTAAATTTCAGATTCACTCGAGGTCTGTTTCTCCCTTTCTTCTGCTATGTTATGCCTAATATCATACGGTGCTTTTATTATTTTGTCTGTCGTTGCTCTGTTTTATTGAATAACTTCGTGCTTCATTGTTTTGTTTTGAGTATGTCTTAATATTTATTTACTCCACTTTTCTTGTTGTTTAATTTAATGTGTTTGAATGATTTTAATGGCATAAATTCATCGTTACAATTCTTCATTAAGAATATAGATTTTTGAGGCTTTAAGATCAACATTTCGCTGGCATAAGAATTAAATAAACTAATTGATTAGATTGATCAGTGGATTGGATATTAAAATAAGTGTTAGGCCATGGGGTTGGGAATCAATAACGAAAAAGACACTGAGCATGTAATGACTTGGTCTATTTGATTTTCTTTCATTTATATTACTATATCACCCGCTAGGAGCAAGTTAGGCCGTTAACGCTAGGGTAGGCAAACTTTAGAATGCTTTAAGCGTGTGCTAATCGATTATCAGGGTTATGTACACGTTCGCGTGACATAATTATGATTTTCACAAGTAAATCAAAGTACGCATTCGCGAGACTTTGGCAAAGCAGTCTTAACAAAATAAGGTGTTAT
The DNA here is from genome assembly GCA_026770625.1 of Nicotiana glauca. NCBI lineage: Eukaryota > Viridiplantae > Streptophyta > Magnoliopsida > Solanales > Solanaceae > Nicotiana > Nicotiana glauca. The sequence continues at coordinate 37,547 of MU781139.1, forward strand.
TAGTTCTGCACACATACTCATGACGTGATTCTTGATGCACCAAACTAAAACGAGTATACGTACGCGTAATTCATCTTAAGATAATTCTTTAAATACAAGTTATCAAGTGATTAGTAGCGGTAAAAGGTAAAATAAACATAGGTACTAAAATGAGCAATTAGATAAAATAAGACAAGTATAAATTGCTAAGTGACCATGCTAAAACTACAGAATTCGTGAGTGTCTAACATCTTCTCCCGAGTTAACAGAATTTCTTACCCGGTCTTCTGTTTCGCAGACTTTAAACAGAGTAAATTTCATTGATTTGGGATTTAAAAATTAACTAGTGACTTGGGACACCATAAATATTCCAAGTGGCGAATCTGAATAAAAATAAAATAATCTCATTTCGAATAATGTTACTTCAATTGGAAAAACTCTCTAGCCCTATCCCCTCGGGAAAAGGAGGTGTGACATGGACTACCCCATATTTCTAACTAGAGTTCCACAACAGAGCTCACAGCCTATAATTTCAGAACCAGCAGCTACACCACCCGCATAGCCAGTTAAAGGTGGTGCTCAGACTGTTCGAAGCCACCCTAAAGGGGAGTCAATCAGGTGGTCAGGCCCATTTCTATGCTTCTCCCACCAGGCCAGAGGCAAGTGCTTCTGATGTTGTGACCGCATGTATTGTTTCCATGTGCCACCAGGATGCTTCAATGTTATTTGACCCTGGTTCCACTTATTCATAAGTGTTATCCTATTTTTCTTGTTATTTGGATATGCATCGTGATTTTTTAGATATGTTTCTTCATGTACCTATACCGGTGGGGGATTCTATTATGGTTGATCTAGTATATTGGTCGTTTATGGTTATCATTGGAGGTTGTGAGACTAGGGTTGAACTATGTTTCTAGATATGATCGATTTTAATATGATTTTGGCATGGATTGGTTTTCACTATGTCACGCTATTCTTGATTGTCACTCTAAGATTGTGACGTTGGTGATACTGGGGTTTCCTAGGGTTGAGTGGAGAGGTTCCCTAGATCATGTTCCTAGTAAGGTGATTTCATATTTGAAGGCTCAACAGAGATGTTAATGCGGATACTCCTACCGTTGAGTCAATTCCGATAGTGAGGGGCTTTCCATATGTGTTTCCCGCAGACTTTTCGGGCATGCCACCTAACAGAGATATTAATTTTGGTATTGACTTGGTACCATGCACTCAGCCCATCTTTATTTCCACCATACCATATAGAACCAGTAGAGTTGAAGGAATTGAAGGAACAACTTCAGGAATTGCTTGATAAGGGTTTCATCAAGCCTAATGTGTCGTCTTGGGGTGCACCAATTCTATTTGTGAAGAAAAAAATAGAGTTCTATGAGGATGTGCATTGACTAAAGGCAGTTAAAAAAGGTTATAGTCAAGAACAAGTACACATTACCGTGTGTTGATGATTTGTTTGATCAGTTTCAGGATGCTAGGGTATTCTCGAAGATTGATTTGAGATTAGAGTACCATCAGTTGAAGATCCGGGCTCTAGATATTCTGAAGACAACTTTCAAGATCTACTATGGTCTGGTGATGTCTTTTGGGTTGACCAATGCTACAACACCTTTTATACACTTTATGAACAGCATGTTTCAGCCATATCTCAATTCCTTCATCATAGTTATCATTGAGGATAAATTGATGTATTCTCGCAGGCGGGAGGATCATGAGCAGTACTTGAGAATCGTGATCCAGACTTTAAGGGAGAAAAGCTAATGCTAAATTCTCCTAGTGTGAGTTTTAGCTTGATTCGGTGGAATTCTTCGGTCATGTAGTATCCAGTAAGGGGATTATAGTGGATCCAATAAGATTGAGGATGTTTTGTGTTAGCCCAGACCATCTTCCGCTACTAAGATCCGGAGTTTCCTTGGTTGGCTGGGTATTATTGATGTTTTATGTAGGGTTTCATCTATATCAACCCCATTGACTAGATTGATGCAGAAGGGTGCCCCATTCAAGTGGTCTAATAAGTGTGAGGATAGCTTTCAAAAGCTCAAGATAGTATTGACTACATCTCGAGTTATAGTTTTGCCTACGGGGTTGGGTTCTTATACAATTTATTGTGATGTTTCACCGATTGGTATTAGATTTGTGTTGATGCGGGATGGTAGAGTTATTTCTTATGCTTCGGTTCAGTTAAAGCCTCATGAGAAGAACAACCATGTTCTGATTTGGAATTGGCATCCATTGTTCATGCGCTAAAGATTTGGAGGCACTATCTTTTGCAGTGTGTTATGTGAGTTGTTCATGGATAACATGAGTCTCTAGCACTTATGCAAGAAAAAAGATCTAAACTTGAGGCAGCGGTTGTGGTTAGAGCTACTAAAAGACTATGATATCACTGATTTTTATCGCCAGGGGAAGGCCTATATAGTGGCCGATGCCTTGAGTATGAAGGCTTAGAGCATGTGGAGTCTTGCTTATATTTCGGTTAAGAAGAGACCATTAGCATTAGATGTCAGGATTTGGCCAATAGGTTCGTGAGGTTGGATATTTCGGAGCCTAGTTGGGTTCTTGCTTGTGTGGTTTCATGGTCTTCTTTGTTTGAGATCATCAAGGTGTGTCAATATGATGATCCCCATTTGCTTATCCTAAAGGACATGGTGCAGCACGGTGATGCTAAGGAAGTTACTATTGGTGATGATGGTATATTGAGGCTATAGTGTCGGATTTGTATTCCGAATGTGGATGGCTTGCATGAGTTAATTTTTGAGGAGGCCCATAGTTCGCAGTATTCTATTCATCTAGGGGGGAAAGACGTATCATGATTTAAGGCAGCACTATTGGTGGCAGAGGGTGAAGGACGATGTTATTGAGTACGTTTCTTGATGTTTGAATTGTTATCAAATGAAGTACGAGCATCAAAAACGGGTGGTTTTCTTCAGAGGCTTGATATTTCAGAGTAGAAGTGAGAGCGTATCACTATAGATTTGATGTGGACTCCCACGGACCTTGAGGAGATTGAACGCAGTGTGGATGGACAGACTGCCCAAGTCTACACACTTTATTCCAGTCACTACTTATTCTTCATAGCAACTAGCACAAATTTATCTTCGTGATATTGTTCGCCTTCATGGTATGCTCATGTCTATCATCTCGGATTAAGGCACGTAGTTTACATTGTATTTTTGGAAGGCAATGTAGCAAGAGTTAGGCACGTAGGTCGAGTTGAGTATAGCATTTCATCCCCGAATGGATGGGCATTCTGAGCACACTATTCAGATATTGGAGGACATATTTTGTGCATGTGTCATTTATTTTAGAGGTTCATGGGATCACTTTCTTCTATTAGCAGAGTTCGCCCTACAACAATAGCTATCAGTCGAGTATCTAGATGGCTCCTTATGAGGCCTTAATGGGAGGCGGTGTCGCTCTTCGGTTGGTTGGTTTGAGTTTGGGAAGGCTAAGTTGTTAGGCACTGATTTGGTCTGTGATGATTTGGAGATAGTGAAGTTGATTTAGGAGCGTCTTCGTACATCACTATTCATACAGAAGAGTTATGCTGATAGGAAGACTCGTGATGTTGCATATATGGTGGTTGAGAAGGTTCTACTAGAGTTTCGCCCATGAAGAGTGTGATGAGGTTCGGGAAGAAGTGCATGTTAAGACCTAGGTATATTGGTCCTTTTGAGGTGCTTGAGAGGATTGGAGAGGTGGCCTATATACTTGCCTGGCCATCTAGACTATCTGGGGTTCACCTAGTGTTTCATGTTTCGCTGCTCCGAAAGTATTGTGGTGATCCATCACATCTTTTGGACTTTAGCACGGTGCAGTTAGATGGGGATTTAACTTATGATGTAGAACCTATGGCCATTTTGGATAAGCAATTTCAAAAGTTGAGGTCGAAGAATATAGCATCAGTGAGGTTTATTGGAGGGTCCAGCCAGTCAAGGAGAATACTTGGGAGACCGAAAAGGAGATACGGAGTAGATATCTTTACCTTTTTGAGACTCCAAGTATGATTCTAGACCCGTTCTAGGATGAATGTTTGTTTAAAAGAGAGAGAATGTAACAATCAGACCATTCATTATGAGTATTTTAGCTATATTCCCCAATTTATTGCCTTTTCTATGTTCATTTGTGATTACGTGACTTGCCGGGGTGATTGGTTTGGAATTCGGGAAGTTTTGGGGAGAATTGGGACACTTAGTCCCAAGGATGAAAGCTTAAGCTGTAATAGTTGGCAGGAGTTTGGCTTTTGTGTAGACGACTCCGAAATAGTATTTTATGAGCTTCGTATGATATTTTGTACTTAGACGTATGCCCGGATGTGAATGTAGAGGTTCGTAGGTTGATATGGGATTATTTGGCAAAAGTTGGAACTAATTGAAGGTTGATACGATTTATCGAGAGTTAACTTTATTAATATCAGATTCAAATTTTGGTTTCGGAAGTTAGAATAGGACCGTAGTATCATTTGGGATTTCATGCAAAATTGAGTTCATTCGAAGTTGATTTGATATGGTTCGGCATGAGTTTTGGAAGTTGAAAGTTCATTATTTTATTAGGTTTGAATTGGGGTATGATTTGTTGTTTTGATATTTTTTTATGTGATTTGAGGCCTCGAGTAGGTTCGTTTTATGCTTTAGGATTGGTTGGTGTGATTGAATAAGGTTGCGGGGGCCATGGTGCGTTTCAGGTTGAGTTCAAGTCATTTGTGGGCTTAGTGGTATTGCTGAAGAGACAGGCATCTGGTGTTTTAGCATCTGCGGTGGACTTGGCCGTAGGTGCGGCTTATTGATCGTATAACTAAAGAGGAGGCTGGCAAAGGAAGTCCGCAGATGCGTACAATTGGGTGCCGGTGCGCAAGCGCAGATGCGGCTATGGGTCTGCAGAAGAGGATGTTCGATGAATCAATGATTTCCGCATCTGCGGTGGAATTTCACGGATGCAGCATCGCAAGTGCGACTATTTGGTCTGCATATGCGGTTTTGCTGGATAGAATACATCTATCGAAGGGTTTAGTCTTTTTCTCATTTTTGAATTTGTGGAGCTCGGTTGGAGGCAATTTTTAAAGGGTTTTTATCACAATTGAAGGAATAAGTGATCTCTACTTAATTTTGGTGCTAGTATTTGATTACCTTTTGACTATTACACCTAATTTATGGAAATTTAAGGTGGGATTTGAGGATTTTCGGACTAAGATTTTGGAGAGAGATTTGATGATTTGAAAGTTGTTTTGAGGTCGAAATTGAGCAAAATTTGTATGGTTGAACTAGTAGTTGAGTGGTTGTTCAGAATTTGTGAATTTGGTCCGATTTCAGGGTGCGAGCCCAGGGTTGACTTTTTGGGTTGAGTTTATGGTTTTGATTAAAGATATTAGATTTATCATTTGGAATAATTTCTTATGGATTTTATTGATTATATTAAGTTATTGGCTAGATTCGAGCCGTCCGGAGGTTAATTCACGCGGGAAGGGCTTATTAGAGGATTGATTTGGGTTACTTGAGGTAAGTATCTTACCTAAACTTGGTTGGGGCACTAGTTGCCTGAGTTATTTGTGATAGCTATGTGTTATGGTGGTGCACATGTGGGGATTAAGCACATATGCGTGCGTCAGGATATTATTCATGTTCGGCGTAGTGCTTAAGCTAGGATATGCCTTGATTTAATTTGTAAGCTTCATGTTGTGATGTTCCTCCTATTTGTATCCATTTGTGATCTATATGTACTATATTGGAGGTTACGTTGAGGTTATTCTCTTGATTGAACCTTATAATTGCTACTTTCGTGATGAAATTGTCGGATTTAGCTATGATAGCACACTTTGCACATGCATATACTTTTAGCATGTCATTTATACCAGCCCAAGAGTATGAAACTTGATATTCATTGATCATGTACATGTATTCTTATATACCTTCTTTCTATGTGATGTGATCTGTACTGGTAGCCTGTGACCACACCGGGCAGATTGTGATATTGAGCCTATGACCACACCGGGTGGAGTTTGATATTGAGCATGTGACTACACCAGGCGGATTGTGATGTTGAGCATATGACCGTGCCGGGCGGATTGTGATATTGAGCATATGACCGCACCAGGCGAATTGTGATTATTGGTAAGTGAGTTGTCCGTACGGTTGATATTATTGGCACATGAGTTATCCATGTAACACTCGAGTTATCCGTGCGGATCCAGCTATTGATATTATCGGCATGTAAGTTGTCCATGCAGCACGTGAGTTGTTCGTACAGCGTGTGAATATGGATCCATCCACCTAGGATCACCCTCTCATGTTCCTTCTTGATGGTGTACATGAATTATTGAGGAAAACTTATCGGTGGTATGGTATGGTTATGGAAATTCTGAAGAAAAGCTGGCTAGTATTTGATTTGGTTATGCATTTCATCTTTACTTTTAATTTCCTTGGTTATTTACCTGATTTATTTGCATATCATCTTTATATGTTGAACTGTTGACTGAGCAGAGTACGTCAAGATATCATGTGCAGCAAGATGGTTTTTTCTATGATTTATGACTTGTTCATGATTACTGTTTTGTACTTATTGGATTATTAAGTTGTACAAGTGAATGGCGAGTATCATTAGAAATTCTTTCTTCTATTACCTCGTCGAGGTTAGTTATTATACTTGATGAGTATATGGGGTCAGTTGTACTCATACCACTCTGCACTTAATTGTGCAAATTCAGGTGTCATACCGAGTTGTGGCTAGTTGTGAGGTGTCGATGTGAGCATTTCGGAGAGACAAGGTAGAGTTGCATCCCGACCGCAGTTTTAGTGTCCTCTTTTCCTTTTTGTACAGTTATTTCTATTCAGACGGTATCATTATTCTATATTCCAGGCTTGTACTTTTGATTAGAACTCATGACACTGTATTACCAATTTTGGGGAGTTATTGTATTTTGACGCAGTTATTCATGTTATTGGCATTAGACTTGTGTTTTTTCTTTGCTACTTTTGTTATTACATTTCGTTGTTATTATGTTGGCTTGCCTAGCAAGTGAGTTAGGCACCATCACGACTGGTGTATGGTTTTGGGGCCGTGACAAAAACCAACTCTAAACTTAAGTTATGATACGGTATTATATTATAGTTATATTAGTATTGTATAGGGTATTGTTGTAGATATTAATGAATTAGATAAAATTCATATACAAAGCTGATACAATTACCATACAATCGTGATACAATTCAAAAATGTCTTCGTATTTGAGTTTAAATCTAAAATTTCACCTAAAACTCAACTCTAAACTTAACCAATCTCCTTCAAAATGGAGATATATATATATTCCAAAGAATATTCACAATCGTTTGCAAAAACTTTCAATCTACATAAATCTTAAATTCGTAAAACCCAAATATCGAGTTCAAAACTTCAAAAAAAAAAATTAATGGTTGTCAATGGTGAACCCTCTGTTGCTACAAATTTAGATATAATGTCGATGGAATTATCAATTATTGAAGCTTTTTAATGGTTGTTGGTGGAATTAATTTAAAGAAACATATAATGCTAAATTTTAGAGATAGTCAGTTGATTTGTGTGATAGGGAGGGAGGTTTTGGTTGATTTGCATGAAAGAGAGAATGATTTTGAAATCTTTTAAAATTGGGAAGAAAAACGTGCTTGTATTAGGGTAATTAAGTTTGCAGACGTGGGGAATAGGAAGGGAGGAGGGTTACGGTTATAATTAATCCCTATATTTAAGGGATTCTTCTTTTATCATGGTTTTGTATACAAATAGTAAATATAAATACATAATATAATTTTTATGGAACCTAAGAAAAAGTAGTAAATAAGTTTCTAATATAGTATCTCTAAATAAAAATTTATTTATCCTCATCAATCCTATAACCCACTACTTAACCTTCGCCTGACCCATTACCCACGTAAATTAAATCAGCTGACCCCTTTCTTCTTTCGTGCTGCCCATGGAAATAGAACAGTGAAAAAGGAAACATTAAGGGTGTGTTTGGTATGAAAGGAAAATGTTTTCCATAGAAAATATTTTCTCTTGTTTGGTTTGTAAGCGAAAAATATTTTCTATTGTTTGGTTAGAGAGTAGAAAATAGTTTTTTTTAGGAAAATATTTTTTATGCAACTCTCCTCACCCCTTTCCCTCCCACCTCCCCCACCCCTTCCCAAAGTCTCTAAAAATTGACACAGTCTAATGGAACTAATGTGATGCTTTACTTTTTAACGCAAAAATCGAGTATTTTCGAACCCGTAAACTTTGTAATTTCTAAATTCGTAAACTTCCAAACACATAAACCTCCGAACTCATAATTTTGGAACTTGTAAAATTTTGAGTCTTTAAATCGATAAATAATA
>MU781139.1:47041-60670 GCA_026770625.1 Nicotiana glauca
GTGTCCATTATAAACTTGTAAGTTATATTTAACGGTTGAAGGGTAAATTTGACCCAAAAATATAACAGCAGGGATATTTTTGTTAAGAAACTCAAACGGAGGATAAATAAGGCCTATTTTTAATAGTAGAAGGGCAAATATGACCCTTAACCGTTATAGTAAATAATTAGTACTTACATAAGTTATGAGTAAATCTATTTACAATTTTATACGGTACAATATAAAATAAGAACAGAAATTTTCATAAAGTCTATCCTTTACTATTAATTAGCTACCATTTGTTATATTACGAAATATAGATACCTTTTATATGGTTATAAGATGTATTTGATGTATTTAAGTTATTGTATTCATGAATACTGTAGCAAAAATAGGCGTGAATCAGGGAAGTCCAGCTAATCAGTTGTTGTATTCGAGTATATTCGACTGTATTCATGCAGTGAAACATGGGATTACAGCTGGACAGATTATTTTATTCCACCGTATTCGACTGTATTCACGGCGTGAAATAGGGGATTACACTGTTTTTAAAACGGAAAGTGAATCAATTAACATAATAGACTCCTAATATAACTCAACAAACTCAATTATAACACACAAATTTGTATTTTTTAGTTATAAAAAAGATTCTCAACCGCAAAATACCCCAAAAACATAACTATCTTCAGAGAAACTATATAATACATCTGAATACATAAATTATATTAATTAAAAAAAACATATGAATACATTCATGGCATATAGCGAGACAATGAATACAGTGAAATAGATAGAATACATATGAATACATTCATGGCATATAACGAGACAATGAATACAATGAAATAGATAGAATACATAGGGATACATTGAAATACAATGAGAAAAAAGGACACCGAATACAATGAAATACATGGAATACAACGAGATACATTAAATTACAATAAAAAAAAAGATAATGAATATAATGAAAAAAGGTAACAGAATCTTCAAATTGTTCAACCCTAAACTTCAGACAAGTCTACCTAATGCTTTTCACTATGATGAACTTCAAGCCTTTCAAAGAGAATCCTTTCTTCTCAAATCTTTTGATAATCTCACCAACCAGGCCACGTTGGACACCATCAGGCTTGATCATGATGAAAGCCTGCTCCAAGCCTTGGAGTTTATCAAAATCGAAAATTTTCGAAAACAATTAAAATGTCGTTGTAGTCTTTGTAGGGTTAATTTTTAGGGTCGGAGGGTTTGATTTTGGATCCGGAAGTGAAAACATACTGTAGGAATATGCCGTTGCAGTCGTCGGATGCGAAAGCCGGAGCAATTTCTGAAGTGGGCTTTGCACAAAATCGGTGGAAGGAGGAGGAGATCGGAAATTTTAATGGGATGAGGGAAAAGAATGGGATGTATCAAAGTAGAGAGAGAAAGAAAATAGTGTAACTAATTAGCGTATTTAGTGGCTTAGAACTAGGAGGTAACCAAAATTAAATATTTTGCTATAAACCTTAAAAGGTATCTATAGAATATAATTTTTTTTAAATGGTATTTATTTAAAATAAATAAGGTGTTAATATTTGTTATAGGAGGTAAAAATTCCAAATAAGAACGAAGAGCAATACATGGATTAAAAACACTAAAATGACAAAACTGACCCACAATATTGTAAAGGAAATTTTATTTTGCTTAATAAGTAAAGATAATATGCAATGTATACTAAGTAATATGTATTATATCAAACCAAATATTGAGTAGGAGATAATCCCTACAGTATAATACATATTACTAGTCCCTGCATTCAGTGACGGAGGCAGGATTACTTCCAAGGAGGTTCAAAAAACTAACTAGTGGGAATAGAAGCAATGACTTTATACAATTTTTGAACCACCTTACCATTAAGCTATTCTTTTGGGCTATGTCATAGGTATTCAAAATATAATATATAGAGGTAAAAAAACAGAATTTGACTTACATATACAGTGTAATTTTTCGGCGAAGTGGGTTCGGGTGAACACCCTTCCGCAGTGGCGGATCCAGGATTTTAAAGTTATGGGTGCTCGCCGATAAAAACTTCAAAAGAAGAGGAAAAATGAATTTACTTGTGGGTGCTTGCTCAATATTTATCTAAATATTTGTACAATTGCCTATATAAATTTATTAGCATGGTCAAAGTTAATGGGTGCTTAAGCACCCATAACTCCCTATGTGCATCCGCCACTACCCTTCCGCCCCCTAAATCCACCCTTGCCTGCGTTATAACCTCTACATAACTTGTCTCTAAAACAAACAACCCCTAGAAATTACGAGACAATCCTTACCTCATTGGTACTTAACACACTTACGTAGAAGCCAAACTTGTATTCTTGTATATGAAGTAGTTAAGAATGCTCCACAAATGTATTCTTCCCAGTGAATGCTGAATCCATACCACAAAAGAACTCTGGATCCATTAACTAAACCACAGCTGGTAACAGAATATTGCCCAAAGTCCAGAAAAGTTTTCTCTGTGTGCGTTATGGTGAAAGAACTTAAACTTTCGCGTCAAGAATATCAATGACTTTTAGGTACATGTTATTTTGGAAACGAAAGATCAAACACATGCCTCCCACCACAAATACCCCTTTCTTTACCTCCGATCCCAGTAGTTCAACGGGAAGTTCTCTTATGGTAAGTGCAAAGTTCAAAACCGCAAGTCCTAAGGTATAGTACTCTTGGCTAAGTGCAAAACGTCATGGTTCAGACGCCTCGCACTCAGTGGCGGAGCTAGGATTTTTATTAAGGGGAGCCAGAATATAAAAAAATAAACTCACCAAGAAATCAAAGGGTGTCATTATATAGTATATATACATATTTTAAAAAAAATTACCGAGCTAAACAGTGTAATTTTCCGATGAAGGGGTGTCGGTTGACACCCCTTGGGTGCATGTGGCTCCGCCTCTGCCCGCACTCCCTAACGGTTTTTTGGTAGGAGGTATTAGAAAAAATAATGCAAACATTAGTTCTATGCATTACTAATATCTTATTTGGTACATTTTTTCAACCCGTGTATAACTAATACTACTACATTATACTTGGTATTATCCTATATATAAGTAATGCATAGAAAACCATGGCATTAGTAATACCAAGGCTATTAATACATGTAGTAGTATGGTTAAAGATAAAATTGTCCTTAAAGTTCCTTAAAGCTGGAGAATATGGAGGGCATTTTTGTAAACAACTATTTTTTTTAAAAATTATGCAATACATTATATGTTTAATACACCACACCAAACAGTAGATAAGAAATAATATCTGGATAACTAATACTTGCATTACTAACCCATGCATTACTAATACACCTTATTCCGCATTATTCTTATACACCCTACCAAACGACTCTAACAGTTACTCTGATCATTTAACATACACACAAGAAAAAGAAGGGAGTAGCTAGAGGGTGCATGGAAGAAGGGGCCTGCTGAAGGCAGCAATTAGAAGGATGTTTCTGATATTGCGAATGGATATGCTATTGAGACTATAACATATGGTTGTTTAACGGGTTGGCCGGGCCGGGTTGGGTAGGAAAATTTAGGAACCGCGCGGGTTGGGGTCCGGGCCGGTTACGGGTTGGAGCTTACCGGATTTAATGGATTCGGGTTCATCCAGGTAAAAAATAAACCGTAAGGGTTACGGGTACAAGGGACCGGGCCGGACCGGGCCGGGTTAGTGTAATTTTTAATATATATTTTTTTGTATTTTTTATAACTATTGCAAGTTATATTAATATAAAGTAAAAATATAAAGAATACAATAAAGATGGGGAAAAATTGCACTTATAAATTGCAAGTGCTACATTTATTTTAAAATTATAAAATTGAAGTTTGAATTTAACAAGTAAATTAACGAAAAAAGAGTAAAACTAAATTTTATGCATAATAATACTTCAAATTAATCTAACAAACTAAAACATTAAGCATAAATACGTCTAATAATTTTAAAATAACACAAATTGTCTCAAATCAACTTAAATATGAATTTCCGGAGGACGCTAAAGACAACTCTTCATATGCCTCCTTAAACTGCCTCACTTTGGACGAAGATTTAAGACTCGACCACAGTTTTTGCACTTTACTTTCTGAACTTCGTCATTTTCTTTTACCACCTCAAAGTGTTCCCAAACATATGAGCGCACTCTAGAAGTAGAAGGCATGATTTAACTTGAATTGAGAATTTGAATTTGAGAAATAAGAGATGAGTGAAGAAATGAAGAAGAGGGGGGTGTATTTATAGTTTTTCAAAGGATTAAATTTGTAATTACAAAAGTGTTAATTTTTAAATAAAAAATGGCCAAAAAGGGCTAATTGTGCAAATCAGTCGTTGGGCAACGGCTCCTTGGCAGGTGACCGTTGCCAATGGTTAACATGGCCTCGCCAATCAACAATTTAAAAAAAAAAAACCTAGCCATTAACCGGTCAGGGCCGGTCCGAGCCGGGCTGGTTTACCCGGTTCTATAGTATTTCTGTTGACCAGGTTTGACCAGTTCGATTAACAGGTTGAAAATGTAAAAATTACACGGGGCGTCCTATTTGGTCGCTCCTATTTAACCTATACCCATTTTTTTTAAACTTTTAACTTGTACCCACTTTTTAAACAACTTCACCTCCCTCTCTTCTCCCCCTTCTCCTCCTTCATTTTCTTTTTTCTTCTTCTACAACGATGACTTCAACATTGCTCTCTTTGATTAATGAAGCTAAAGCAAATATACCGAGAATATTACTCTCGTTGGCATGGAGGATGACTTCAACGACATAAGATATTAAGTCTTGTACCAGCCAAGCAAATCCATACAACATAGCCACCAGTTTCTGAACAGAGCCATATCGGTAAACAATTTGATGAGATAAATAACTTCATGCATAAAAATTTGTGAAGAATCTTGTCATTGTTCCACTGTATGATTCTTCTCGTGACTATGGGATGGCACGAACAAAACTATGAAGTAACTTGGGTTGGAAACAAATGCCTCATCCTTAAAATGCTTTTGTACTCCTAAAAGCAAGTGAAGACCTTTTATGCAAAAAGAACCGACATACATATATACATGCTATCGCATAGTTATGGAAGTTACAAAAGACAAAAACTTCAGATCTAAAGCTGAAGTTTCCCAGTTACAGCACAAAAACTTCAGCTCCAGAGCTGAAGTTTCCCAGTTACAACACAAAAACTTCAGCTCTAGAGCTGAAGTTTCCAGTTGCAACACAAAAACTTCAGCTCTAGAGCTAAAGTTTCTCAGTTATAACAAAAAAACTTACTCTAGAGCTGAACTTCAGGCCCTGCAACTAGAATGTTGAAGTTTTGCGTGATTGTCTTTGCTACTTCAACCCCGTGTTCTGAAGTTATGCGAAGAAGGGGGTACGCTTGTAATTTTTTTTGTAAAGCGGGCACAAGTTAAAATGTGAAACAAAAAGCGGTTGTAAATGCAAATTCCTCGTTGAAAATAGGTGAACGGACCAAATCCCCTACCGCTTTAACCCAGCCCCACCTGGCCCCCTTGTACCGGTCCGGGTCGGTTCCAGTTTCAACCGGTCTGGGCCGGTCCGAAAACAGGCTGACCTAGCCCGTTAGACACCTCTAGTATCACACAAGAAGATGCACATGGGTTACTCTGGAAAGGAACCCTCTAGAAAGCATTCTTGACAAGACCAACCTTACCAAGGAACACCTTCATATCCGGGATAAGATGGTTTGATAACTTTAAATTTTATTCCTAATAGAAGAAACTAGTTAAACTTGAGTGCTACAAGGAAGACTCAAGCCCTTCAACTTCGTACCTTCCCAAAAATGTCTTCTTCTTCGCGTACATATTAATGTTTGTAGATTTATAGTACTGTGAGTACGTAATTTTTGCCCTATATGAGAATTACCCCCAAAGAATTCAAAATAAAATAGTTTTATGTTCTGTGTGATTTTGAGGATTTTTTGTGTTATTTTTCTCTTATTATTTGCATTTGTCTGTACGTGTTTACTTGTCAAATTAATAAAAAAAAATATATGTGTTGCATTTGCACTTAGGATTTATTAGGAGTAATTAAGTTTTATTTTACAAAAATGAAAATCACAAAAGATAATACACTTTGCATTTTAGCATTTAAAGGTCTAATTGTGTGATTTTATTTTAAATTGATATTTAATGGTGTGTTAATTGTTAGTAGAAGTTAATTGGATTTTTTGTAATTTAATCTAGGATTTTAATGTTTTAAAATAAGGAATTAAAAGAGAAAATAAAAGGAAAGAACTAAACAATTAGAATAAAGAAGGAAATCGAAACTGGGCCACTTCACTCTTGGACCAAAAATTAAGCCCAAACGAGGCCTATACCCGGTCCAACTGACCAGGTCTCTCAGATGGTCCAAACGACACCGTTTTGACATGTCAAATTTGAACCGTTGATCAAACAGATCGAACGGCCCAGTTTCAGGTCTCAGATGGCCCAAACGACACCGTTTCAGTTGTGTTGATCTGAACCATCCATTACTCTTTGATCTAACGGTCATGTGTTTCCCCCACAACCCGATCCGTTTAGCTCCGGTTCACCCCAGTCCCCACCGTCTACCAAACGACATCGTTTCTCTTAAATGAACAATCTCGACCGTTGATCTTGTTTGATCCAACGTCCAAGATCAAATCCTCTCTTTGGTATATAAGTTCAATACCATACCCCGCCCCCCAAGCCAGTACCCCCTCTCATTCGTCTCTCTAACCTCAGAGACCTCCCCTATAGCTCCGCCCCCAACCGCCGAGCTCGACCCACCGGAAATCGCCTTACGGCGGTTCCGGTGGCCCAAACAACCCCACCTTCACACCATAGAACCGCCCCGCCTTTCTCTCCTTGAATCCACCCTTTATTTTCTTCGAATCATCCCCAACCTCTTCGAATATCAGATCGAAGAAATGATAGAAACCCCAACCCATCCAACAGCCACCAAATTTACACCCTATGACCCCTGGACCTCCCTCACCACTAGAACACCCTTGGCTCCATTCGAATCAAGCCCAGACTCATCGAATCTTGATTTCAAATCAAGAACCCTAGCCACCGCCACAAGACCCCAGCGGCGGCGGCGCCTCCCTTTGACTCCAAATCCACACCCCATAACCACTAGACCTCCTTCATCCCATAACCACCTCCATTTCCCTTCGAATATCACCCCAACTCTTCGAACACTAAAGCACAGAAAAACCCTTGATTTTAATTCAAAGTTCGTACATGATCTGTGAGGATGTTTGGTTTGAATTGGATTTTAGCCGTGTGTTTTCATGTTGAAAATACAAGGTTAAACTCTGTTTCAATCCAAATAAAAAAAAGAGAGACGAAAGGCAGTTCGTGTTTGGTCTGCCATAATTTTCGGGTATTGTTTTCAATTCTCTTTTCTTTTATTTTTATCTATTGGCTTCTGTTTCAATTTCATTTCTTCTTCTTCTCCTTCTTCATTTCTTTTTGATTCTATAATTGAACCAGGTCTCTATTCGTATGAGATTAGCTCGTCAGTGTTGAATTTGCTTAATTTGTTTAATTCTGGCAAGTATTTGAATTGCTTAATTGAGTTGTTTATGGTATCGAACTGTTTGATTGTTTAAAATGTCATTAATTGGTCATTAGCTTTTGTGTCAATCTGTACCATCTGTTGGTTGATTCAGGGGTCTTTCTTAATTAATGAAGTTAAATTAATTCACTGAATTAAAATGTTGTGATTAAGTGGGAAGCCATGTGTTGTCAGGCACGCCTGAATTTAATATTCAGGCTGCCCCATATCCATTTTTGTTTAATAACAAAAGACAGACAGTAGTGGTCTTCAGGAAATATCATGGATAAGAAATGGTTTCCTAATGGTTTAAGTGTGAAAACAGGCTGGAAAGAGGGGTCTGTTTTTTTTGGGTATAAAGGAGAAGGTTTAAGGCAGAGTAAAGAGGAGGTTTTTTTTTGGGGCGAGGGCATTTTTGGAGAGTTTTTTTTGAGCATTTTTGAGAGTCTTAACAAGTTGAAAAAGTAATAGGAATTCATATAGAGAGCTGGCTGGGAGTTTGACAACACACAGAAATATAGATCCTGGATTCAATTTCAAGAGTTTTGAGCTTATTCGAGTAGTATTGTGCCAAGATTTTGATGTTGTTTGGTTTCGAACTTCTCCTGGGTTATTGAACCTATTTATGGGCTAATTGTTTGAATTCTGTTTGCTATTGCTGCTGATCTCCTGTTTCTCCTCTTTTCATTGTATTCCAGGTACTTATTCTGCTTCTATTTTTGCTGAATAGCACCATTTGAAAGTGAAATGAAGGTTGCCTCACGCTCAGTTAATCTACTGCAGCTTTACTGCTGCTTATAGCTGGATGTATTTCATTTCGTAATTAGCTTGTTGTGTGATTGTTAGAATTCAAGTTATTAATTATGAATTGTTTAAGTGGACTGTATAATGGGACTGAATGACGGGATTACTGGAGCTTCCTTAGTTGTTGTTGTTATTGGGTTTGGCCTTAGCGAACGTAGTTAGTCTCATATGTTAGTTCAATTTGTTAGTTGAAAAAATGCTGCAATATATGAAATTGTTAGTGTTAGCTCTAGTATGTTTGAACTGATTAGTTTAGATACAGGTTTCAGTGTATTGACTTACTAAGACGAAAACTCAAGTTTCAGTAAAAAAAATAGAATCTAGAAAGTGACATTAAGCATGTTAACAAAACGACTAGGAAAGGCTATAATATTGTGAATTTTGAATTCAACCTTTAGCTTGTAATTAGCATTAGCTTTGTTTCAACTTGAATTGTGTTCCTGGGCCCTAAACGCAGGATCCAGGCAATTTTTTATCAGCTTCATAACTGAAATTGGCATGACATATCTTCTAGGCCTGATCTCTTCAATAATAGGCCATTATACAATCAACGGGAGATCTAGGCTCCTTTAGGAGCCAAACTTGCCTGCCCCTACCCAAGCAGACCAAGGCCCAATTCCGTTTGGGGCCCAATACAGGGTAGCCCTACCCCAAAGACTGTGTCCATGAGGCCCAAAAGGCTAAGGGCCTAGTTCCTTTTACAAATTTTGTTTCAGCTTTATAATGTTAATTTGGACCTTCAAGTTAGGTAGTGAATCCGAATTGAGAAGTCTTACCCTATTGTTCGGAATTTTGAGGTATTAAGTAATTAGGACTTCCTTTGTTTTTTTTAGAGATAAAACAAAAATAGAAAAATATAGTCAATTCAGGATAGCCTTTAAATAAAATTGATGAGACAAGCCTCGCCAAATAAAACTACAAATTGCGGGGCCCTTACTAAATGCTTATTAAAATACTTAGATTTCGGGATTGGCCGTCTAGCGAATTTCACGGCTTTCCCTAAAGTAATAATGCATTAGACTCTTTAGGCGCGATTTTAGTAACATTACCTTCTCAAACTCGGGTGCACATTTATGTGACCCAAATCCAAATTTCAACGGAGTCGAAATGTGTCAACAACCACGGGTACATTGATGTGACGTGGTCCGAGATACATTTTCGCGACGTTGCAATTCTTTTAAAAAATAATAATAATAAAAAGCGGTTTAAAGTTAATAAAATCACATAAGTTATAACATGCGTTAAAATCAGATATTTAGCCGTTACAACAATTTAAGCAACCGTGCTAGAACCACAGGATCCGGGGGTGCCTAACACCTTCCCTCGGGTCAACAGAATTCCTTACTTAGAATTTCTGGTTCGCAGACTTCACTTGGAAAGTCGAAAATTTCCTCGATTTGGGATTCAAGATAAACCGGTGACTTGGGACACCAAAAGCCAAACCTATCCCAAGTGGCGACTCTAAATAAATAAATAATCCCATTTCGAATATTGTCACTTAAATTGGAAAAACTCCCTTGCACAATTATCCTCCCGGGGGTAGGTGCGTAAAAAGGAGGTGTGACAGCTCTGGCGACTCTGTTGGGGAACAAGAACCCAGAACTTTTGTTCAGGGTTCAGAATTCGAGCTTAGATAAATTGTTGTATTTGGTTATATCTGATTTTCCTACATGTTTCATGCTTAATGTGCAAAATGTTTACCGCTTTGATATTATCTGAACTGTATATAAACTGTGGTGAAACCTTTCTCTTCTCACCTCCGGGGATGTGCTTACTTGTTGAGACTCCCTATTCTGTTAGTGTCAATACCTTAAAATAAGAAAGAGGCTCGACAAGTTACTAAGCCGGATGGCCTTTTGGTTTCCGGTACGTAGCCCCCTCCTCGACTCGAGTTGTCCGCTCGGGTACACAGTCTAGAACTTATACCCAGGTTTTGAACTTAGAATTACTTGACTCCATGCCAGATCCCTAGTAGGAGCGCTTATCTGCATCACGTGCATTTGACTTAGGGGACTCAACAGAGGGGTTGGGTCCGTCTAGGACAGGTAACCAGAAATGAAACGACCACCATGATGCATTTTACGTGTTGCATTTATTTGTTTCGGGCCCGCATGCTGACCGACTTTTGAACGTCGAGAATTTTGTGAAATTGAGAAAAAGAGAAAAAAATAGAAATAATAGTGTAAAGAATTAATTGTTTAGTTTTAGAAAAACCGATGCCCAAATGCTGTCGAAACTCTGCCGAATTTTCGAAAAAAAAAAGAAAAGAAAAAGGGGAGCGTAAAGAGAAGCCGGAATGACGCATGCAACCAATGCAAAACATGTAGAAACCCGCTTAACTGTATAGGTGCATCACACCCCAACGTGAGATTACCTATCTGTTATTTGTTTCAAACTAACCGTTTGCTTGCTACTACGTTCAGGTTTTATAGAAAGGTGGTTGGTTTTGTGGTAGTCTGGCCTCACATTCATACTTTACGAGGTCGAAAGGAAGTGTTCACACTTACTTCACAAGGTCGAAAGGGAGTGTAGAAATGTCTTCAGAAATTCCTCTGCCAACGATTCCTATTTCAGAGGAGAGTTCAATCTCGGCCATCCCAACTTCTGAATCAACTACTGCTGAGGAAAATAGAATCCTGCGTCTCCGTATGTTGGAGATGTTGGACGACTGGAACAATGGAAGAAAGCCGCCAAGTGTGATCCCTGGATTCCCGAGCTGTTTGCTAGGACAAGTGTGATCTCTGAGGCTTATCCCCGGGTGTCAGCGACAGACATGGCTACGGACATATTCACCGCACCGCTTTGTCCAACTGTGGCACAACCCGCTATACACAGGCCTAATTTTGACTCATCTTCATTCACATTCCAAGCACCATCTTTCTCGTTGGAACCTACCCAGTTTACCACCAATGCTTACCCTCAGCAGCCTTGATACGAGCTTAAGCCTGGGCAAGACCAAAATCCCAGAGCACACGAGCAGGATGAGATGGCTAAGAGAATGAGAAGCCTCGAACAAAGCTTAAAGAACATGCAAGGGTTGAGCGGGCAGAATAGTGTCTCCTATGCGGATTTGTGTATGTTCCCACATGTCCATTTGCCGTCAGGTTTCAAAACATCAAAATTTGAAAAGTATGACGGGCACGGAGACCCCATTGCTCATTTGAAGAAATACTGCAATCAGTTACGGGGAGCCGGTGGCAGAGAAGAATTGTTAATGGAATATTTTAGGGAAAGCTTAATCGGCATTGCTTCAGAGTGGTTTATGGATCAAGACATCTCCCGTTGGCATATCTGGGATGATCTTTCCCGAGACTTTATTCGACAGTTCTAATACAACATAGACATTGCGCCGGATAGGAATTCTCTGACAAATAAAAAGAAGAAATCCTCAGAAAATTTCAGAGAGTACGCAATTAAGTGGCGCGAACAAGTTTCAAGAATGAAACCTCCAATGGATGAGATAGAGATGGTCACTGTCTTCCTGCAAGCCCAGGAGCCCGATTACTTCCAGAATATGATGTCGGCCATGGGAAAGCCTTTTGCAGAAGCAATTTAAAATCGGGGAAATGGTAGAAAATGGTCTGAAAACGGGTAGAATATTGAGCCAGGCAGCCATAAGAACAACCTCCCAAGCCATCCAAGGTGGGTCCGGAGGAATAGCAAGGGGCAAGAAAAAAGAGGAGACATCCATGGCCGTGTGAGGAGCAAGAGAATATCATAACCCCAGGCCCCGTTTTCCAGAGAGAACTCCACAACACTACTACCCCCACTAAGATATGGCCTATGCTCCTCAGTCTTACATGGTCATGAATGCTCAACCTTATGGCTGACCGCCGCAACAAGCCAACCCTAACCAAGCTCCACCTCCCAGAAACCAACCTCCTTACCGGAACCATTATAATCCCCAACCACCCCAGAATAACTTCCGTCCTCAGGAACCGCCCAGAAGACAAACTTTCACACCCATTGGTGAACCATATTCTACCTTATTCCTAAAGCTTGTCCTGATGGGTTTCCTGCAGCCAGTCCCTCAAATAAGACAAAATCCAGCATCGCCTGCTTATAGAGCCGGTGTCAGGTGTGCTTATCATTCGGGAGCAGAAGGGCATGATACCAATGATTGTTGGACGCTAAAAAGGGCAATGGAGAACTTGATAGAACAAGGGAAAATAGTGTTAAGGGACGAGGAGGTCCCAAATGTGACTAACAATCCGCTGCCCGCTCACAATAATGGGCTGGTGATTGGGATGATATATGAGGACAAAGAGTTCGATCCCGCATTGAAAGCTATAATTGCCATTGTTGACACCGAAAGAAAGCCTACAGCAACCCCGAAGCAAGAGAAAGGGGAAAAGAAGACTAAAACTGCCAAGACTGAGCTTGAAAAGAAGGTTGAAACGAAGACAGAGACGAGGGTGCCTCCGAAAAATGGGGTTCTCTATATTCCACAGGGTCGTTTAGAGGAGCCGCAGAGATTTGAACTGAAAAAGGGAATACCGATGTATGTGCCGAAAGGAGCCTATGTGGTCCGGGGGACGATTAAACTGCCTCGGCTGAATGAGCCAGTGGTTATCGGACGCGTGCCACAAAAGCCAATAACGGACCCGTCTGCGGTGCCATAGAATTATCAACGGACGTTGGTTACATACAAAGGCAAAGAAATCACAGGAGAACTTCCAGGAAATACTTCTGCTGGAAAATATTCAAACATACAAGAAGTGAACAATGCCACACGGAAGCGCTTCCCACCCAAGAAGCCTGTAAGCGCTGAAAAAGCAGAGGCTTTCTTCCAAAAAATGAAGATGCCTGATTTTGAGGTGGTGGATCAGTTGCGCAAGTACCCTGAACAGGTGTCTATGCTATCTTTGCTAATGAGGTCTGCTGAGAATCAGAAAATCCTACTGAAAACCTTGAATGAAGCGTATGTGGCGGCCGAGACTTCAGTCGAACAACTCGAAAGGATGAAGGAAAGGTTCTTCGCGGTTAATCAAATTTCTTTTAGTAAGAACGATTTGCCTCCGGAGGGAGCGGCTCACAACAAGGCCTTACATCTGACAGTCAAGTATGAAGACTACTACGTCAAACGAGTAATGTTGGATGGGGGTTCGGGTGTTGACATCTGCCCACTCTCCACGCTGTAGAGAATGGAAATTGGGACCGGAAGGATTCGCCCCAATAATGTTTGTGTAAGAGCCTTTGATGGCATCAAGAGGGATACCCTCGGAGAAATAGACCTGATATTGACTATCGGGCCAGTGGATTTTGAAGTAACTTTCCAGGTGCTGGA
>MU781139.1:61826-73537 GCA_026770625.1 Nicotiana glauca
GGAAGACCTAGGATTCATGCTGCAGGGGCTGTACCCTCCACTCTCCACCAAATGGTGAAGTTCGAATATGAAGATCGGGAAATTGTGGTCTACGGAGAAGACGAACAGTCTATTTATCGGGACCCATCCATCCCATGTCTCGAAGCAAGAGAGGGAAGTGAGCACATAGTTTATCAAGCTTTCGAAGTTGTATTGGCAGAGAAATATGAAGAAGGGAGCCCTTGCCCCCAACCTTTCCTGTCCAACGCCTCAATCATGGTTGCTAAAGAAATGATCCGACGGGGATTCCAACCGGGAAAAGGACTTAGAAAGTCATTGCAAGGAATAACTAAACCTATCACCTTGCCTCCCACTAAGAAACTATTTAGGATAGGTTTCCACCCTACTCCAAAAGATGAAGATTGGGCAAAGAAGAGAAAAAATTAGGGATGGAAATTGCCTCAACCATTGCCACGGTTGTACGAAACTTTCGTCAGACCAAAGTACGCTGAAGAAGAAGAGGATGAGGCTTTTACAGCCGAAGAGATTGAGGGAATATGTGGGGCGATGAGAGAAATGCTTTACGAAACCCACATGGTTCAGCTGGGAGAAGGCACAAGCACCGCTGAGGTGCTATACATGGGGCCAAATGCTAAGCTTCAAAACTGGGAGGCTACACCGTTCCCAGACAGGCGGGAGTCCGGGTAGACTTGTCCTGCCACCTTTCCTGCATCACGAGTTATCCCAGGGTGTAACTCGGATGTTTTCTTTAGTTTCCTGTTTTTAATTTCCTGAGATGTAAACCCTTTTATCTTCCAAATTCCAAGGAATAAAATCAATATTTCATCATTTTATTTTTCTTTATTCCTTCTGATTTTTGCTATTTTTCTTTTATCTTTTCTTTTTAATTATAATAATGCGGCTTTAAATAACATGACATGCTTGCGGACTTCACGCCCAGATCCAAACATGCTGTCTAATTGTGAAATAATAAACCAAGAATTGGAATATGATGAAGAAGAGGCTTTTAGGGAAATAAATCGAGAACTGGAACACTTATAGAATAAACTTAAGCCAAATTTGAATGACACAGAACCGGTTAATTTGGCAACTTCTGAGGAAATCCGAGAGACCAAAATAAGCATTCACACAGATGAGAAAACACGGGATGCAATAATTCAACTCTTGTTTGAGTTTAAAGATGTGTTTGCTTGGTCATACGATGACATGCCAGGACTAGGTGTTGATTTCGTGGTGCATAAATTGCCAATCTACCCTGATTGTCCCCCGGTTCAACAGAAACAGAGGAAGTTCAAGACTGATATCAGTGATAAGATCAAAGAAGAAATCACAAAGCAGTTGAAAACAGGGGTAATCCGGGTGGTCCAGTATACTACGTGGCTGGGTAATGTAGTTCCTGTTCCGAAGAAAGATGGGAAAACTCGGGTTTGTATGGATTACCGAGATTTGAATAGGGCAAGTCCCAAAGATAACTTCCCCTTGCCCAACATCCACATCCTTGTTGTTAACTGTGCCAAACATGAGATACAGTCCTTCGGGGATTGTTACGCGGGATATCACCAGGTGTTGATGGATGAGGAAGATGCCGAGAAAACCGCTTTCACTACACCTTGGGGTACTTACTGTTATCGGGTTATGCTATTCGGTTTGAAGAATGCCGGGGCAACATACACGAAAGCCATGACTGCTATTTTTCATGATATGATGCATCAAGAGATAGAGGTGTATGTAGACGACGTGATCATCAAGTCCAGGACTCAGGACGATCACGTTCGAGACTTGAGGAAATTTTTCGAGAGGCTGCGAAAGTATGATTTGAAGCTGAATTCGGCTAAATGCGCCTTCGGAGTCCCATCAGGTAAACTTTTGGGTTTCATAGTTAGCAGAAGAGGTATCGAGTTAGATCCAACTAAGATAAAGGCTATCCGGGACCTGCCTCCTCCCAGGACAAAGAAAGACGTGATGAGTCTATTGGGCAGGTTAAACTATATCAGCCGGTTCATCGCTCAACTGACTTCCACATGTGAGCCCATATTCAAGCTATTAAGGAAAGATGCAGCAATCAAATGGACAGCTGAGTGTCAAGAGGCCTTTGACAAAATCAAAGAATATCTTTCAAATCCACCATTTTTGGTCACGCCGAAGCAAGGGAGACCTCTGTTCTTGTATCTGACGTTCTTAGAAAATTCTTTTGGCTGTGTCCTCGGGTAGCATGATACAACTGGAAAGAAAGAGCAGGCGATCTATTACTTGAGCAAGAAGTTCACTGGTTATGAAGTCAAACACACTTTGTTGGAAAGAACGTGCTGTGCTTTGACATGGGTCGCTCAAAAGTTGAGACATTATCTTCAGGCTCATACTACTCACCTCATAACCCGGTTGGATCCTTTGAAGTACATATTCCAGAAATTGATGCCCACTGGGAGATTGGCAAAGTGGCATATTTTTCTTAATGAATTCGACATAGTCTACGTCACTCGCACGACGATGAAAGCCCAGGCATTGGCGGATCACTTGGCTGAAAACCTGGTTGATGAGGAATACCAACCGTTGAGTACTTACTTTCCAGATGAGGAGGTAAACAAAATAGAAGTAGTCCCTGAAGACGCTCATGCTTGGAAAATGTTCTTTGATGGGGCCGTAAATGCCAAAGGTGTAGGAATTGAGGCAATCTTGATCTCGCCCACTGGTCAGCACTATCCAGCTACGGCCAGGCTCCGTTTCTTTTTCACGAACAATACGGCTGAGTATGAAGCCTGCATCATGGGCATGAACATGGAAATTGATCAAGATGTTGAAGACTTACTGATTATGGGGGATTCTGATCTGATTATCCGGCAAGCCCAGGGTGAATGGGACACCCGAGACATCAAGCTTATTCCTTACCGACAGCACGTGGAGGATCTCGGCAAGCGATTCAAATCAATAGAGTTCAGGTACATCTCGCGGTGTCACAACGAACTAGGTGGTGCACTTGCCACTTTAGCTTCAATGTTACCTTATCCAGGCAATGCCCACATAGATCCCTTGGAAATCCAAATCAGGGAAAGACACGGTTACTGTAATGTAATCAAGGCAGAACCAAATATCCAGCCATGGTACCATGATGTTAAGAGGTTTTTTGAAAACACAAGAATACCCCGAACATGCTACTGGAGATCAAAAGAGAACTATTAGGCGGCATGCGAGTGGTTTCTTTTTGAGCAGCGAGGTCTTGTATAAAAGAACCCCGGATTTTAACTTGTTAAGATGTGTTGACACCGAGGAAGCAGGAAGAATCATGCATGAAGTACACGCAGGAGTGTGTGGACCTCATATGAACGGGTATGTCTTGGCAAGGAAAATCCTTCGCGCCGGATATTATTGGATAACTATGGAGAAAGATTGCTTCAGTTTTGTCCGGAAATGCCATCAGTGTCAGGTACATGGAGATCTGATTCATGCACCTCCAAACGAGCTACATCCTATGTCAGCACTGCGGCCTTTTGTCGCCTGGGGTATGGATGTCATTGGTCCAATTGAGCCAAAAGCTTCAAATGGGCACAGATTCATATTGGTCGCTATTGATTATTTCACAAAATGGGTCGAAGCTGTCACTCTCAAATCGGTCACTAAAAAAGTCGTGGTGGACTTTTTACATTCAAATCTTATCTGTCGTTTTGATATTCCTGCAACTATCATCACAGATAATGCGGCGAACCTGAATAGTCATTTGATGGAGGATGTATGCGAACATTTCAAAATAACGCATATGAACTCCACTCCTTATCGACCCAAAGCCAATGGCGTTGTTGAAGCAGCAAACAAAAACATTAAGAAGATTTTGAGAAAGACAATCTAGAGTTCCAGACAGTGGCATGAACAGTTACCTTGTGCCTTACTAGGATATCGCACCACAGTGCGCACATCAGTAGGAGCAACCCCATACTTGTTGGTTTATGGGACCGAGGCTGTGATACCGGCAGAGGTAGAAATTCCTTCACTCCGGACAATTGTTGAAGCAGAGATTGAAGATAGCGAATGGGTTAAGACTCGATTGGAGCAGTTGACCTTAATTGATGAAAAACGAATGGATGTGGTCTGCCACGGGCAGTTATACCAACAAAGAATGGCCCGTGCTTACAACAAGAAAGTACGACCCAGGAATTTTGAAGTTGGTCAGCTAGTGTTAAGGCGCATTCTCCCCTATCACCAGGAAGCAAAAGGAAAAGTTGCTCCTAATTGGAAGGGTCCGTACATCATCAGGAAGATATTGCCAAGAGGAGCGTTATATCTGGGTGATATTGAAGGAAATGATCCTGAAACAGCTGTGAACGCGGACGCAGTCAAAAGGTACTATGTCTGAGTTTATTTCGGTGATGTCTTGGCATATTTGAGATGATGAAGGCTTTTATCCCCGCTACCCAAACACTATCAACCCTTTTTGCAAACCCTTTTGAGCCGGTTACATTTCTTTGGCTACCTTCTTTGGAATCCAAAAGCACCATTGAAAAAAAAAACACAAATGATTGTTTTGAACTACGTCTGACTTGATTCCGAAAGGATACATAGGCAGCCTCTATCTAATGTTCAGTCATACCAAAACAAAAATCCAATTTTCCCCGAAGTTGAAACTGGGGCAGATGTTATAATGGTTCGACCATGAGCTCACCAAATGATTCCAAAG
The DNA here is from genome assembly GCA_026770625.1 of Nicotiana glauca. Classification (NCBI taxonomy): domain Eukaryota; kingdom Viridiplantae; phylum Streptophyta; class Magnoliopsida; order Solanales; family Solanaceae; genus Nicotiana; species Nicotiana glauca. The sequence continues at coordinate 66,493 of MU781139.1, forward strand.
TTGTAATCCCGTCCATAATTCTTTTTACCCAAAACCGAGTGCAAGTCCTTCGGATCAATTGCCAAAGGCAGGGGAAATTAAGAAATATCATTGTTGAAAGCCGATGCATTCTAAATTGAGAGAAATAAATAAGAGAGTCTTATCGGTGAAAACCTTCGGGCACCATGAGGCGACGGGAGTTAGAGAAACCGAAAATGAGAGAGCCCGTTTAGTGAAAACTCGTAAAGAGCACTATCGGGCAATGGTGAGAAGAGAAATGAGAGAGGTCGATTAGCAAAAACCCGCAAAGGGTGCTATCGGCCGAAAAGGGGATATCTCATCACTAAAAGTCCTGGCAAGGTTCCCTGGTTCAGAAATGCGGATCAATGGATTCATAAGAAACTGGAAGTTGGTGCGGGTCGGGCATCCAGTCCAAGAAGCATGTCATGTCCATTTGAATCCAACATGCACCCCAGATAAGTCCTTCTTTTTTTCCCCCGAAAGGGATGCTTCCATTATAAATTCATTTGTTTTTCGATCTTTGGGTTACCTTTCTTTGAATCCCTTTCGGCTTAACCCTAAATTCCAAAATTGTTACAAAGAAAAGGTAGCAGGACCGGTTTCACAGAGTTCTGTCTGGCAGGAGGCGAAGAAAATACCCAGCCTCAGTGGCGCGTCAGTCCAATCCCGACTGATCGTGATATTTGATTACCTCCAAAGTAAAGGCACTGGAAAAGAAAGAAAGTCAAAGGCAAGGGTTTCGAAAGCAGAATGAGGTGGAAGAACCAAAGCCTTACACGGGCGAATCATCATGAAATCCTAAAATTTGAGTTTTATCAGTTGAAAGGGGATCGCCCTCAAAGCCAATCAACGGCAAAGTTCTCAACGGAAATGAGGCCGGGATCAAGCAATTGAGATGATCAAGGCCACCAAACCAACAACCGTTTCAAACTGACAATTGTTCTTTGTTTGGAAAATTGAAACAGGTACCATCCAAAGCAACCATGCAAGAAGCAGGTGCATCCCAAAAGAAAGAAAACACGCAAGTGCCGAAGCAGCTTTGCAACAAATAATTAATGCAAAAGGGAAGTTTCCTCCGAGTTCTTTCCTGCTTTTTATCAACACAAAAAAAAAATAGAGATAACAAAAGAAGAAAATCCCAAAAGAAGACAGTTTATAATTCCCAATGCCAACCCGTTATTTACCTTAGCCGACATTAGGGCTCCAATCCCTGAGTCGAACAACCTTTCTAACCGACATTAGGGCTCCAATCCCTGAGTTGAGTGTTTTCCTAGCCAACATTAGGGCTCCAATCCCTGAGTTGAGCGAGTTTTCCTTTAGCCGACATTAGGGCACCAATCCCTGAGTTGAGCGATTTTTCCCAGCCTACATTAGGGCTCCAATCCCTGAGTTGAGTGATTTACCTTAACCGATATTAGGGCTCCAATCCCTTAGTCGAGCGACTTTCCTTAACCAATATTAGGGCTCCAATCCCTGAGTTGAGTGTTTTCCTAGCCGACATTAGGGCTCCAATCCCTGAGTTGAGTAACTTTTCTTAACCAACATTAGGGCTCCAATCCCTGAGTTGAGTGTTTTCCTAGCCGACATTAGGGATCCAATCCCTGAGTTGAGTGACTTTTCCTAGCCACTATTAGGGCTCCAATCCCTGAATTGAGAAATTTACCTTAGCCGATATTAGGGCTCCAATCCCTGAGTCGAGCACTTTCCTAGCCAACATTAGGGCTCCAATCCCTGAGTTGAGCAATTTTCCTAGCCGACATTAGGGCTCCAATCCCTAAGTTGAGCGACTTTTCCTATCCAACATTAGGGCTCCAATCCCTGAGTTTAGCGTTTTCCTAGCCGACATTAGGGCTCCAATCCCTGAGTCGAGTAACTTTCCTAGCCAACATTAGGGCTGTAATATCTGAGTTGAGCAATTTACCTTAGCCGATATTAGGGCTCCAATCCCTGAGTCGAGCAACTTTCCTTAACCAACATTAGGGCTCCAATCCCTGAGTCGAGCAACTTTCCTTAACCAACATTAGGGCTCCAATCCCTGAGTTGAGTATTTTCCTAGCCGACATTAGGGATCCAATCCCTGAGTTAAGCGACTTTTCCTATCCAACATTCGGGCTCCAATCCCTGAGTTGAGTGTTTTCCTAGCCGACATTAGGGCTCCAATCCCTGAGTCGAGTAACTTTCCTTAACCAACATTAGGGCTCCAATCCCTGAGTTGAGTGTTTTCCTAGCTGACATTAGGGCTCCAATCCCTGAGTTGAGCAAGTTTTCCTTAGCCGACATTAGGGCTCCAATCCCTGAGTCGAGCGACTTTTCCTAGCAAACATTAGGGCTTCAATCCCTGAGTTGAGCATTTTACCTTAGCCGACATTAGGGCTACAATCCCTGAGTTGAACATTTTCTTTAGCCGACATTAGGGCTCCAGTCCCTGAGTTGAGCGTTTTGCCTTTTGCAAACATTAGGGCTCCAATCCCTGAGTTGCGCCTTTTAGATTTGGGGTTTCCAATCCCCTCATCGATTCCGTAGAATTTTATGGAAAATAACTCACGAAATTTTCCTAGTGAAACTGGGGCAGAAAATTTTCGTTCGTTTGTTTGTTTTGTTGTCTGAGCAAGTTTGACCTCGAGGCACAGGGATAGAGATGACCTACGAAGTAAGTCTCAATCCAGAATAAAGAAAGAAGAAAAGAACAAAAAAGAAGATAAGCTCAAATACTGCAGCAAACAAAGGCGCGGATAGCTCGAAATCTGATCGAAGTCACAAGCTCCGCCAATCCCATTTCACTCAATGCTGCAGAAAGAAGCAAGCACCTGCAACTCACGAGCATCAAGATTAGGATCGAAGTCTACGGCAAAATCAGCTAAGACTCAAGATCAAGTTTTCAAGAGAATTATAGATAGGAATCTTGTAACTCATAGTTGATAGGCATAGCCAGCTTAGCTTCGATTTTCCTTTGGTGTAATAAGGAGGTCAGTATGTAGTTGCAGCAGTAGCAACAACAATAATAGTAAAACCACAGCTTCAAGGTAGTCCCAGTTACCGAAACTTCTCGAACTACATTGACCCGATTCCCTTTTAGCCAGGGATATGTAGGAGGCCTCCCGAAGGAAAGGCTCGGTCAAACTATTTCAAAATGCTTCACACGGGGTACTCGAACGGGCAAAAATCACTCGTATCCGCTCATTTATCTTTGCGCGAAAACTCTTCGTGTTTCCGGGCAAATAGGGGCAGCTGTGAGCACGTGATTTTTGCCCTATATGAGAATTACCCCCAAAGAATTCAAAATAAAATAGTTTTGTGTTCTGTGTGATTTTGAGGATTTTTTGTGTTATTTTTTCTCTTATTGTTTGCATTTGTCTGTGCGTGTTTACTTGTCAAATTAATAAAAAATACAAAAAAAATATATGTGTTGCATTTGCACTTAGGATTTATTAGGAGTAATTAAGTTTTGTTTTACAAAAATGAAAATCACAAAAGATAATACACTTTGCATTTTAGCATTTAAAGGTCTAGTTGTGTGATTTTATTTCAAATTGGTATTTAATGGTGTGTTAATTGTTAGTAGAAGTTAATTGGATTTTTGGTAATTTAATCTAGGATTTTAAAGTTTTAAAATTAGGAATTAAAAGAGAAAACAAAAGGAAAGAACAAAACAATTAGAATAAAGAAGGAAATCGGAACTGGGCCACTTCACTCTTGGACCAAAAATTAAGCCCAAACGAGGCCTATATCCGGTCCAACTGACCAGGTCTCTCAGATGGTCCAAACGACACCGTTTTGACATGTCAAATTTGAACCGTTGATCAAACACATCGAACGGCCCAGTTTCAGGTCCCAGATGGCCCAAATGACACCGTTTCAGTTGTGTTGATCTGAACCATCCATTACTCTTTGATCTAACGGTCACGTGTTTCCCCCACAACCCGATCCGTTTAGCTCCGGTTCAACCCAGTCCCCACCGTCTACCAAACGACACCGTTTCTCTTAAATGAACAATCTCGACCGTAGATCTTGTTTGATCCAACGGCCAAGATCAAATAATCTCTTTGGTATATAAGTTCAATACCATACCCCGCCCCCAAGCCAATACCTCCCTCTCATTCGTCTTTCTAACCTCAGAGACCTCCCTTCTAGCTCCGCCCCCAACCGCCGAGCTCCGCTCACTGGAAATCGCCTTACGGCGGTTTCGGTGGCCCAAACAACCCCACCTTCACACCATAGAACCGCCTCGCCTTCCTCTCCTCGAATCCACCCTTTATTTTCTTCGAATCATCCCCAACCTCTTCGAATATCAGATCGAAGAACTGATAGAAATTCCAACCCATCCAACAGCCACCAAATTTACACCCTATGACCCCTGGACCTCCCTCACCACTAGAACACCCTTGGCTCCCTTCGAATCAAGCCCAGACTCCTCGAATCTTGATTTCGAATCAAGAACCCTAGCCGTCGCCACAAGACCCCAGCGGAGGCGCCGCCTCCCTTTGGCTCCAAATCCATACCCCATCACCACTAGACCTCCCTCATCCCATAACCACCTCCATTTCCCTTCGAATATCACCCCAACTCTTCGAACACTAAAGCACAGAAAAACCCTTGATTTTAATTCAAAGTTCGTACATGGTCTGTGAGGATTTGTTTGGTTTGAATTGGATTTTAGCCGTGTGTTTTCATGTTGAAAACACACGTTTAAACTCTGTTTCAATCCAAATCAAAAAAAGAGAGACGAAAGGCAGTTCGTGTTTGGTCTGCCATAATTTCCGGGTATTGTTTTCAATTCTCTTTTCTTTTATTTTTATCTGTTGGCTTTTGTTTCAATTTCATTGCTTCTTCTTCTCCTTCTTCATTTCTTTTTGATTCTATAATTGAACCAGGTCTCTGTTCGTATGAGATTAGCTCGTCAGTGTTGAATTTGCTTAATTTGTTTAATTCTGGCAATTATTTGAATTGCTTAATTGAGTCGTTTATGGAATCGAACTGTTTGATTGTTTAAAATGTCATTAATTGGTCATTAGCTTTTGTGTCAATCTGTACCATCTATTGGTTTATTTAGGGGTCTGTCTTAATTAATGAAGTTAAATTAATTCACTGAATTAAAATGTTGTGATTAAGTGGGAAGCCATGTGTTGTCAGACACGCCTGAATTTAATATTCAGGCTGCCCCATATCCATTTTTGTTTAATAACAAAAGACAGACAGTAGTGGTCTTCAGGGAATATCATAGGTAAGAAATGGTTTCCTGATGGTTTAAGTGTGAAAACAGGCTGGAAAGAGGGGTCTGTTTTTTTTTGGTATAAAGGAGAAGGTTTAAGGCAGAGCAAAGAGGAGGTTTTTTTTTGGGGCGAGGGCATTTTTGGAGAGGTTTTTTTTTTGAGCATTTTTTAGAGTCTTAAACAGTTGAAAAAGTAATAGGAATTCATATAGAGAGCTGGCTGGGAGTTTGACAACACACCAAAATATAGAACATGGATTCAATTTCTTTTGAGCTTATTCGAGTAGTATTATGCCAAGATTTTGATGTTGTTTGGTTTTGAACTTCTCCTGGGTTATTGAACCTATTTCTGGGCTAATTGTTCGAATTCTGTTTGCTATTGCTGCTGATCTCCTGTTTCTCCTCTTTTCATTGTATTCCAAGTACTTATTCTGCTTCTATTTTTGCTGAATTGCACCATTTGAAAGTGAAATGAAGGCTGCCTCACGCTCAGTTAATCTACTGCAGCTTTACTGCTGCTTATAGCTGGATGTATTTCATTTCGTAATTAGCTTGTTGTGTGATTGTTAGAATTCAAGTTATTAATCTTGTGAATTATTTAAGTGGACTGTATAATGGGACTAAATGACGAGATTACTGGAGCTTCCTTAGTTGTTGTTGTTATTGGGTTTGGCCTTAGCGAACGTAGTTAGTCTCATGTGTTAGTTCAATTTGTTAGTTGAAAAAATGCTGCAATATATGAAATTGTTAGTGTTAGCTCTAGTATGTTTGAACTGATTAGTTTAGATACAGGCTTCAGTGTATTGACTTACTAAGACGAAAACTCATGTTTCAACAAAAAAAATAGAATCTAGAAAGTGACATTAAGCATGTTAACAAAACGACTAGGAAAGGCTATAATATTGTGAATTTTGAATTCAACCTTTAGCTTGTAATTAGCATTAGCTTTGTTTCAACTTGAATTGTGTTCCTGGGCCCCAAACGCAGGATCCAGGCAATTTTTGATCAGCTTCATAACTGAAATTGGCATGACATATCTTCTAGGCCTGATCTCTTCAAGAATAGGCCATTATACAATCAACAGGAGATCTAGGCTCCTTTAGGAGCCAAACTTGCCCGCCCCTACCCAAGCACACCTAGGCCCAATTCCGTTTGGGGCCCAATACAGGGTAGCCCTACCCCAAAGACTGTGTCCATGAGGCCCAAAAGGCTAAGGGCCCAGTTCCTTTTACAAAATTTGTTTCAGCTTTATAATGTTAATTTGGACCTTCAAGTTAGGTAGTGAATCCGAATTGAGAAGTCTTACCCTATTGTTCGGAATTTTGAGGTATTAAGTAATTAGGACTTTCTTTGTTTTTTTAGAGACAAAACAAAAAATAGAAAAAAATAGTCACTTCAGGATTGCCTTTAAATAAAATTGATGAGACGAGCCTCGCCAAATAAAATTACAAATTGCGGGGGCCTTACTAAATGCTTATTAAAATACTTAGATTTCGGGACGGGCCGTCTAGCGAATTTCACGGCTTTCCCCAAAGTAATAATGCGTTAGACTCTTTAGGCGCGATTTTAATAACATTACCTTCTCAAACTCGGGTGCACATTTATGTGACCAAAATCCAAATCTCAACGGAGTCGAAACGTGTCGATAATCACGGGTACATTGATTGTGACGTGGTTCGAGATGTGTTTTCATGACATTGTAATTCTTTTAAAAAATAGTGAACGAGATGAGCCTCGACAAACAAAAGTACATAAGTCGCGGGTGTCACACCTCTTTTTTACAGCGCTTTTAACATACTCCGGCGAAAGGGATATATATATAAGCGCAAAAAGAGT
>MU781142.1:4301-54255 GCA_026770625.1 Nicotiana glauca
TATGTGACCAACTAACACAAAGAACGCAACAAAATTCTTAAAATTGTCAAAGTCATTTTATTTGACATTTTTGGAATAATTTGCTTAGGGTAAAAATCACGTGCTCACACTAGACACCAATGTATAGATACTCGTCACTATGCCTATACATCATACTCGATCAATTACCACATAGCGAATAAGACTCAACTCCTATTCTCTCAAACTAGGGTTAAACCAAACACTTACCTCAACTTCCACGGCCGAATCAATCCACAACAACCGCTTTCCCGCTTGAATTCGGCTCTAACTCAATCAAATCTATACAATAATGACTTCATAATATCAATATGTGCTAAACAAATCAAACCCAATGTCTAATTATAGATTTCCTTGCTTTCTTTCCAAAATCTCCCAAAATCGCCCCTGGGCCCGCTTGATCAAAATACGAGGTTCGGACTAAAATCAAATCCCCCATTCACCTACGTGCCTGAATATATAATTTATTCTCATATTCGACCCCAAAACGAGGTCTAAATCAAGAAAAAGTAAAAAGCCCTAGCTCTATCCGTTTTCCCCAATTTCTACCATAAATTACATAATTTAAGCTTAGGAATTCAATGGATATTGATTAAAAATGAAGGAAACTAGTTAAGATTTACTAACCCACAAAGCCTTGGTGAAAGGGAGCTTAAATGGACGCTTAGGAACCTTGGAGAAGAAGAAGTTCGTATGTTTTTATGAAAAATTCGCGACTACACTGTTTCTAAAAATTAAATATAACTAGGCAAAAATTGCCCTTCGCGTTCGCGGAAAGAGAGTCGCGTTAGTGAAGTGTTGACACAACATACCATCGTGTTCGCGATGGGGAAGGATGCGAACGCGAAGAGAAAAGACTGGGGGTCCAGGATTTGGTCTACGCAAACGCGTGGACACTTACGCGAACGCGATGAAGGGAGCCTTATGAACTACGCAAATGTGAGGCTATAGATGCTAACGCAATGAGTAAAGTGAAGGCTAAGTGTTCAGAGTCAAAAGACTCTACGCGAACGCGAGTCAATAGTGCGAACGCGATGAAAGGAAAATCATAGCTTTGCGAACGCGAAGGGTGCATCGCGAACGCGAAGAACGAAAAGGGACCTGCATAGCTGAAGCAAAAACCTGCAATCTTTCTAAGTCCGGAATCACTCCAAAACACCTCCGAAACACTCCCGAGCCCTTGGGGCTCCTAACCAAACACATGCACTAACTTAACAACATCCTACGAACTTAACCGTCAATCAAATCGCCAAATAACTTAAAAAATAATGAATCAAACCTCAAAATCAATAGCTTTTTCTTCAAACTTTAAAAACTTTTAAATTTAGAACTTATAGTCCGAAACACGTCAAACGACGTTCAATTTCAACCAAACTTTACAGAAATATCTTAAATCACATATAAGAATTGTACCGGGCGCTGGAACCAAAATACGGGCCCAATACTAACACATTCTAATCAATTTTCATTAATAATATCAGAAAAATAATTTTATTCAAAAATTTATTTCTCGGGCTTGGAACTTCAAAATTTGATTCCGGGCATACGCCCGAGTTCCGTATTTTTCTATGAACCTTTTGAGACTGTCAAATCAAGGGTCGGGGTCTGTTTACCCAAAATATTAACCAAAGTCAAACTTATTCATTTTAATACCAAATTTTAGCATTTTTCATAGAAATTTCTCATTTAGGCTTTCCGGCTATGCGCCTGGACTGCGCACGCAAATTGAGGCAACTAAAAATGAGGTTTTCAAGGCCTCGGAAGCGCGAAATAAAGAGGAAAACAGGTGATGACCCTTTGGGTCATCACATTATTATGATTATGAATACACCTCCACACACATATATTGGGTTAAGGTGGCAGGCCGCTTTGTGTAGAGATTGTGATTGTGAATACACCTCCACCCGCATACATTGGGGTGAGGCGGCACGGCCTCTTTGTGTAGAGATTATGGTATTGTGATTACACCTCCACCTGCACATATTGGAATGAGGCGGCGGGGTCGCTTTGTGTAAGTTGGATGTCTTTAGATAAGAGAGCCTAGTTGATCGGGCCTTGATCAAACTCCATGGCAAATTCATGGTGGTATATCAGTGCTAAAGATCTCCCAACCAAAAATAATATTATCTTCATATTTTGATTATCATCTTTACAGTATTATCTTCATATTTTGAAAATTACTATGTTTTAACTTGGCATTTGGATATCATTGATCGTTGCTTGTTGTTTCCATGGTTGTCTCTTTTTTATATTGGCATTCTATTTCAAAAGAGGACACTTAGCTTTACATACTAGTACTATTCCATATGTACTAACGTCCCTTTTCAGCAGGTTTTTGTGAGCCCTACTCTATTCCGGGCCTGATGTCATTTGATGCTGTACATTGTGTTTTGAGGTATAAGGGCCTTTTTGTCGGCACTTTCATACTTCTCTTCTGCCATACTTAGAGGCTTCATAGATAGGTTATGGATGGTGTTTGATGTTGAGAATTGAATTAGGAGTGTTGGTATTTGGCAAGCATGTTTTGCCTTATCTCTATAAACTTGTAATATTTTGGAAAATATAAATGATGCTGCTAATGATAATGGAATGGGTGTTTTTTATTAAATCCTTTCAATGATTAAATTAATGGAGTGCATCTCCACTCTATTCATGGGCAAGGTTGAGTATATCTAGCAGGCTTGCACAGGCGAATTATCTCGATTGAGCGCCGGTCGCGCTCCCCAAGGTCGGGGCGTGACAAACTTGGTATCACAACCTAAGGTTTTGAAGTGTCCTAGGATGTCTCAGAGCCGTGTCTAGTAGAGTCGTTCTTATCGGTGTGTTATCGACCACATCTATTATTAGGAAGCTACATGGGAATTTAAGGATGTCACCATTCTTTGGTACTCTAGATCGTGAAATAGAGCTCAAGATGGGAAGCTAATTTCCTCGACATATCTCATTTTCCAGATGAGTAATCCACGAGTTCAAGGCAGCAAGGAGGGATTGAAAGAACCTGTTGCTAGAGGAAGTGTCCTTGTTCCTATCAATGTCACCGCGCCACCAGATCATGCGGCGAGGGCACCTAAGAAACGATAGAGGATTGTCAGCCCCAATATGGTAGATTATTTGATTTGTAAAGAGCAGCACATGGGTTTATGTTGGATGACTCTTGAAATATGTTATGTCTATGGAAAAGGGGAACAAGAAGAAAAAGTTCCCAACGTTGAGTATACCTAGCCCGGTATGCCCGATATGTGGGCGGGAACATTCTCGTCGTGCTATGAGTATGCTCAGGAGCGTGTTATGGGTAGTACGCTTGAGGACTTCCAAAGGCCCACGCAGCAAACTGGTAAAGAGATTGTTACTCCCGCCATGAAGGCTTGGGGGAAGGATAAGGGGGATGCTTATGATATATGCAAAAAGGGTAAACATCAGTTCAGTGGGGCGAGTCAGTTTAATAGACCTCATCCTCATTGCGAGAAGCGTAGGAGATGTCAATCGGGGTATGCCACTATGGTATCAATGTATGTTATGGATGCGGAGTGGAGGGGCATGAATTAAGGTACTGCCCTGTCAATCTAACATCACCAATTAAGTCACTCCTTGCTACCTCATTGTGAATACCGTATTATTTTCCTTGTTGTATATATACATCCATATTGAAGGGGCCTACATAAATATGGTCTTAACTAAAATGATGAATCACAAAACATTGCATGTACCTACTCTTTGAACGGGATGCATTATTCGTGAAGCCTCTTGATCACAATTTTCTTATTTACGACGTCTTGCGGAATTGAGCTCTATAATTATTTTCTTGCATTGAGCTATAACCCTAGGCTAATACTTCCCTCTTGATTCCCTAATATTCTCAACAAGGGACTATATTTGATGAATTTCTTATAGAACCTTTTGATTCGAATGGATAACATCTTCTCACTTGTGCTTATACATGAATGATCGTAAAGTTTACCTATTTGGTATCAAATCCAATATAAGGCAGCCTAGTGTTCAGATATTTCTTGAGCCACTCTTCTTCTCTCCGGTGTATGTGCATCCTATGATTTGAACAGACACTTTACTCCTTTGTGAATATTATCATGAATGTTTTTCACTATTTAGTAACATGAGAGCATATCTCAGAACCTATTGAATGTGTACATGTCAATTGAAAGGGTTCACTTGTCCGCACAAAATTTCTGGGAAATTTGGTATTTTCACAAATTCGTCGGAGGAAGATCTCTTTGTTTGCCCATCTCAGTATGACTTCATATCCACTTAGATCATTTCGCAGTAAGTATCTCACTTTGTTCCTAGTATTGTAAGTGCCCATGAAGTGGCATGGTATTGCATCTTGATATTATTATGGCAGAAACAGGAGTAGCTCGTAGCAAAGTGTTCATTCTCTAATCAATATAGGATTTCATACCAATATTAAGATGTCCTAGCTATGTGGTTTCCCTCGTGAAAGGTTGAAATTAGATGATTTCAGAGATTGGCATATATCATGAGCATATTGATTTGAAAGACAAGTGTAACGACCTGGCCGATCATTTTAAGAAGTTACACCCCGATCATCTATTAACTGCATTCCCCATGTTTGTTTCTGCTATTGTGAGTTGCTGGGAAGATTTATTTGGAAATTCTGAGAGTTTTGGGACACTTAGCCCCTAAATAAGAGTTTATGTTTTAGAATTTGGACCGTAGTTTGAACAGTGTGAAGACGGCCTCAGAATGGTTCCGTTAGCTCCGTTGGGTGATTTCGGGTTTAGAAGCGTGTTGGAATTGTGTTTTGGAGGTCCGTAGCTCATTTAGGCTTAAAATGCCGAAAGTTGAATTTTTGAAGTTTCCGGCTCGATAGTGAGATTTCGATATTGGGGTCGGAGTTAAATTTTGGAAGTTAGGGTAGCCCCTTAGGGTTGAATGTGACGTGTGTGTAAAATTTCAGGTTATTCGGACTAGGTTTTATAGACTTTTGATTGAAAGCGTATTTTGAGAGTTTTGAAGTTCTTAGGCTTGAATTCGATGCTAATAAGTTGATTTGATATTGTTTGAGGTGTTTTGAAGGTTTGTATAAGGTTGTTCAGTGGTGTTATACTTGTTCGTGCTTTTGGTTGAGGTCCCGGGGGCCTCGGGATGATCTCGGATGGTTAACGGAAGATTTAGGAGTTTGGTTTGGCAGCTAATGATTTTCCATTGCTGTCATAACTGCACATATGGCTAGGGGACTGCAGGTGTGGACTTTCAGAAGCGAGCATGGAGCCGCAGATGCGGCCACGTACGAATGCAGCAGAGATCGCATAAGCGAAAGATTAGACGCACCTGCGGGACCGCAGATACGGAATCTTGGTCGCAGGTGCGGAGTCAGAAATTTTAGTGAAAACCATAGAAGAGGTTCCTTCAACCGCATAAGAAGTAGCACAGGAGTGGGTCTTTAACCGCAGGTATGAATTTAGTGTGCAGAAAAATTAGAATTTCGAGGGTTTAGTTTCAAAAGTTAGAAAATTGATTTGGAGCTCGGGAGAGGGTGATTTTGGGAGATTTTTGAAGAGAAATTTAGTGGGTAACCATTCCTTATCCCTTTCTAGTTGTATTCCATTAAGCTATTGTTAGTTTTATTGTTTAATTTCGTATTTGAGATGGAAAATTGGGGAAAAATTTGTAGAAAGTTCTTAGACCTAAATTCTGAGTCTTGATTGGAAATTTGACGTTGGATTTGGATAATTTTGCTATGGTTAGACTTGCGAGAGTATGAGAATTTTGAAAATTTAAATTTTACCCTATTCAAAGATGGGGGCCTGAAGGGTGTTTTGGTCATTTTAACCTAATTTTGCGTATTAGCTTAGAATTTATTTGTAGAATCAGTTACTTGAAGTACTTACATTATGCAATTGAATTGAATAGATTTGGGCCATTTTGAGTCGAGTACTCGTGGCAAGAGCGTGGTTTCGGGTTGATTTGGAGTCAGTTCGAGGTAAGTGGCGTGTCTAACCTTACGTGGGGGAAACTCTCTTTAGGATTTGATATTATTGATGTTTGAAATGCATTGTACGTGAGGTGATGAGTGCGTACTTGTGCTAATTATTGAAAAATAGTTTTCATTAAGTACTTAGAATTGTGTTTCTTTTCCCATTTATACTACTTGCAATTTAAGCCTGTTGTTAGTTTAGGGACGCATGTCTAATTGACTTAATTGCTTAATTGTTCAACTGCCTTATTTGAATTATGTCGAGCATGCTAGGTTAGAAATACCGGCTTTACCTTGGTATGAGAGTTGATTGATTTGAGTATTCTTCTTGTTGCTGTTGTGTATTTACATTGGGACTATGGGACGGTATCCCCCCTGTATGTTTACTTTGGGACTATGGGTTTGTATTCTGGGAGATCACCCCGCAGTTTTACATTCGGAACAACGGGATTAAACCTGGTAGATTCCCCCAGTACTAAGTATTTACATCTGGGACTATGGATCGGGATTCCGGTAGATCCCCGCGCACTATGAGTTGGACTACTGGATGATATCCCGGGAGATCCACTGTATATTTATATTTGGGACTGCAGGATGGTATCCTGGGAGATCCCCGATTGTTATTTTTGGGTGAGCTGAATTGTTTCCGGTGGTTATTTGTCTCTGTTATAGTTGTTGTTGTTCTTTAAACCTTGTGATACTTCTTACTGTTGCACTTAACTATATTGTCTTATCCTATACTATTATACCTTGTATTTCATTTAATCTTAGCAGGGCCCTGACTTTCCTCTTCATTAACCGACCGAGATTAGGCTTGGCACTTACTGAGTACCGCTGTGGTGTACTCATGCCCTTCCTGCGCATGTTTTTCATGTGCAGATCCAGGTACTTTGACTTAGCCCTACCATCCTTGAGGCGGAGTGATCCATTAGAGACTTCGAGGTATGCCTGCCGTGTCCGCAGACCGAGGAGTCCCTTTCCATTCTCGCTCGTAGTATTAGGCCTTCTGTATTTACCTTTTGTTTAGACATTATGGAGTTAGAACACTGTAGTTATTCCATACCTTGTGATTTCATGAGATTCCGATTTTGGGAAATGTAGTTCATTTTAAGAGTTTGATTTGTATTATTTCTGCAGTTTGGATAGTTTATTTCTGTTATTTTTTTTCCATAAATTGTTAGGCTTACCTAGTCGTAGATACTAGGTGCCGTCACGATAGTTCATGGAGGGCAAACTTGGGTCGTGACAACAAGTTTATCGCATCTATAGTTCTCTTGTATAGGATCGAATTTCGAGTTAAACTTATTTTTCCTTCACTCCAGGAGGCTACTCGTGTCACGTACTTGGCTAATTCTCCTTGAGGCTTACTATTGCCGAACAAGGCACATATTGAGTGAAACAATTGTTAGTGTCCCCTTCAAAACTCATACTCTTCCAAGAATAACTGATGCTAATGTCTTTATCCTCTCGATCATGCCTCCAATATATCACGTCTAAAACTACTCACTATTTTTACATCTTAAATTCATGAACATGGTTCCCACAGTATCAAACTACTAGGCAAATCTATTCTTCATTTGTCGAATCAATTATGTCAGATTACCCATGCCAGCGGTATTGGTGGTAACCTTCATATCTCATAGGATATAACCTCTTGAAATGCCCTACTCAATACATTGATGAATTCTTGAATAATTTTAGATTAGTCTTGAAACCTATTATTCCTCCTTGTAATAAATCTATGGGGGTTGAAGGATCAAACATGTCAAAGAAGAAGCCTCATTTAATGATCAAACATATTGGATAGGAAACCCTATGGTCATATTCATTAAAGAACATCATATAATAATGTGGAGAAGGAAGTTAAGGGCCACCAAGGTTTAATTTGGGTGTTCGCAGTAGATATTTAGAGTTGAATAAATGAATGAGTTATTCTCAAGTTTTCTCCATGAAGATTTTATGTGAATTGCTAATAAAAGTAAAGTATGTGTGTCCATGTACCTGGTGCTTTATGTGTCTACGTTAAAGAAGGCAGTTGGAAATCCTTTGTCTATCGTTCCGGTAGAAACGATTGAAGGTGAAATTAATGGGTTATTGGCTTATGAGAGCTACCTAATTGTCATCCTTGCTAGATAATTCCGGGAGTTGAGATTGTCTCCGTTAATATGCTATGGCAAAGTCTGTGAATCGAGAGGGTCACCTCGAAGGCCGAGAGTGTTGTGGAAAGAAAGTATTCTCAGTTGTTTGTATAGCCAGATGGTTGTGGTGTGAAAGGTACTTTCTATATGTTAAGATTTTAATATGTGTAGTTCATGTCCGTATACCACTTTTGATAATATAACACCTATACTGCTGAGATTAGTGTTGTTGATATATATTGTGATGCTTTGATGAGTTGTGGATGTGTTGTTAGGGTGGGTTTGGTGATTATCTAGCAGGTGGATAGGCCCAACTACAATGGAAATTCTGCCGAAGTTTCTGAAAATTTTAGGACTTAGTCAAAATTTGGGAGCTTGAGAAGTGTGAGAAAAGAGATAATTTATGTTAAGTGTTTAAGGTGGACCCTACTCCTCATTCGAGGACGAATGATCCTAAGTGGGGGAGAATGTAAAGCCCCATAAAAATTTTGCCAAGGAATTTAAGGTTTCGTGATACCGAGGTAGGCTAATGGGTTTGAGGATTGTAGAAAAGGAACCACGGTACAGACGTTTTGGGTTGAAAAATGCACTGAAGTGTTGATGGGAATTTTTGGTAGAAGAAGCCGATTCTGTGGTCAATTTCGCGACCCAAGAACTGTTCTGCGGACCGCATAAGCATCACAGAGTGGAACAGAAAATGGGCAAATTTTGAAAAATAAATCTGCTGGCCGCAGAATGATTATGCATGTCGCATAACCAATCTGCTGCCCACATAATGATTTTGCTGGCCACATAATCGATTATGTTGCCAACATAACAATTTTGGTTCCCACATAACGATTCTGCTATCACATAATTGCACCACATAATTGAATTAGGGGCTCATTTTTGGAGATTTTCTCATTCGACCCTATTATGATATTAGGCCTTGGGGGTCATTTTACAAGGTAAAGTAAGATTTTTTAGAGAGAGGAGAGAGCTATTATAGAAAGACAAAGGAGGTCACCAACGTCTTCATGCTTCAAATTCTTGCTCAAGATTTGGAGATTCATGGGAGAAATCCACAAAATCTTCATCTAATAGGTAAGGTTCTACTCTCTAGCCCTAAATTTCGGGATTTGGACTAAAACTAGGTCATAAGAAGTATGATTCTTAGGTGTGGAAGTTTATCTTTATGCATGAATGTGCCCATGAGGGTGGTGAGGTTGTTGAACTATTTTTGGTAGTTTCTTGTTGACATTGGTGGAGGGAGGAAAGTATTATCATTGTAGAGCTTTGCAGATGATTTTGCATAGTGGGTATTTGACGAAAATTCCCAAGAGACTTTTGTCATGAGAATCTTTCAAATTATAATTTGATTTTCGCCATCTTCCTTTATATTGATATTTCTAAAGGTGTTGGGACGTTGTAGTACCTTAAGGAAAGATCAAACAAGGTGTGTTAGCTAAGCCACTCCCTTAGAATTGAATTACATAATGTTCCCGTAAGTCTCAAGTATGGTTTATTCCCATGTTCCGAGTTATTCCCAATAAATTCGATGATTCCAAGTAAGCAAAGTGTCAAGAGTTATGTATTCAAAAAGTGTTGCAAATGTTCCTATCACATTATTTTATCCTTCGGGAATGTGTTCAAGAACGATATGTGTATTAAAATATTATGGCTTTGTGTCATGTTTCAAATGAAAGTTAGTATGCCAAATTGTAAAAGTAGACTCAATGTGATTAAGAATCTTAATTGCTCATACGTGTACCTAAAGTCTTGATTGGAAATGCCTTGTTGTGATAGATCTATAAAGATGCTTGAAAGTGAAAGAAGTGGTTTGAAGATATATAGTGTGGCTACCAGCCAATAATGAAATTTATACTTGTGGCCAATGGTTCCAATGAAATAAAATGAAGTGCTAAAGGTTATGGAATGAGCCTTGATTCAACTGCTTAAAAATGACTTCGAAAATAGATTTGCTTGAAAGCTTAGGTCCTCAAGTCATGCTCCAATGTGGTTGTTTTAACTAATGCTATGCTTTGTAAGAATTTTCAATGTGTTTTAAGCTTTTACATATTGATGAGTTGAAATTGTGCATTGCCATTTTGGGGAAAAGTATTTCGAAGAATAAATGGTGTATTACTCGTTTATGATTTTAACTTGCGCTTCGATTGACAATCATTTTACTCCACTTCTTGGAAAGAAATCTATTGTTTTTAAAGCCTTCATTACTAATGAACATAAAGTTGTGATTTTCGAAATATTCTAGATGTTGATATTTATGATGATGATCCATGAGAAGAAAGATATGAAAGTGTGGAGTATGAAATACGACCATCGTGCCATGTTGTAAGTGGTTGAAAGTACAAATAGGCTATAAAGTGGTTTGAAAGGCGATGAGGTGTATGTATTTGTAGCAAAACAAACAAAATATTTTTAGGAGTATCGTTGGTCACTGAGGAAGGGTAGGTTGGAGTAACCTAACCCCGAAACTACACGTGCCGGTATAAGAATGCATTGTAATTATTCCCCTTATTTGGGATGAGATTGATGCAATGGGAATATTCTCCTAAATTAGGATGAGATGATTGCTAGCAGAGGTTGATGTCGATCTACACGGCATTGTGGTGAGATGGCCTAGCCATTCGGGTCGTGATCGGACGCTATGTCAGATACATGGCGGTGATTGTGATTGTGAAACACCTCCACCCGCATATATTGGGGTGAGGCAGAAGGGTCACTTTGTATAGAGATTGTGATTGTGAATACACCTCCATCCACATACATTAGGGTGAGGCGACATGGTCGCTTTGTGTAGAGATTGTGATATGGTGATTACACCTCCACCCGCACATATTGGGGTGAGGCAGCAGGGTCGCTTTGTGTAATTTGGATGTCTTCAGATGAGACGTCCTAGCCGATCGGTCCCTGATCGGACTTCGTGACAAATTCACGGTGGTATACAGGTGCTCAATATCTCCCAACCAAAAATAATATTATCTTCATATTTTGATTATCATCTTTACAGTATTATCTTCGTATATTGAAAATTATTATAATTTAACTGACAATTGGATATAATTAATCGTTGCTTGTTGTTTCCATGGTTGTCCCTTTCTTATATCAGCATTCTATTTCGAAAGAGGACATTTAGCTTTGCATACTAGTACTATTCCATATTTACTAACATCCCTTTTGCAGGGAGCTCTGCAGCTTCAATGGATGCAGGTGGTTCATCAGCAGGCAGCTCTGGTGCTTGTTAGCAGTTATTCCCTTTTCAGAAGGTTTTGGTGAGCCCTACTCTATTTCGGGCCTGATGTCATTTGATGGTATGCATTGTGTTTTGAGGAATAGCAAGGGACTTTTTTCCGGCACTTCCGTACTACTCTTCTATTGTACTTAGAGGCTCCGTAGACAGCCTGTGGGTGGTATATGATGTTGGGAATTGAACTAGTAGTGTTGGTATTTGGCAAACATCTTTTCTCTTATCTTTATAAACTTGTAATATTTTGGAAATTATAAATGAAGCTGCTAATGGTAATGGAATCGGTGTTGTTTGTGAAATCCTTTTAATGATTAAATTAATGGAGTACATCTCCACTCTATTCATGGGCAAGGTCGGGTATAAGGTATCTAGTAGGCTTAGCTCGGTCGGGTTATCTTGGTTGAGCGTCAGTTGCACTCCCCAAGGTTGGTGCGTGACAGAGGCAGTACCTCGGTAGTGGCCCTTGTTGATCTTTCTCTATTTGTTGTACTTGTCTTTGGTTGTTTGTTTCCTTAGCATGTCAATCCTTATTTCCTTGCGTATTGTATTATATGACTTGATTTCGTGTAGTTAACTTTTGGTAAACTCCTTATTTGTTTTATTCCCATAGTCATTATCATTATATTGTTATATCTTTCCCCATGTTCCTTATTATTTCTAGTAGGCCTTAACATGACCTTGTCACTACTCTACCAAGGTTAGGCTTGGTACTTAATGGATACCGTTGTGATGTACTCATGCTTTGCTTGTGCAAATATTTTTGTATGAATCCAGGTACTTCCTCTAAGTCCCGGCACTAGTGATCATAGTTGAGTTTGTATTTCGAGACTTCAAGGTACACCTGCCCGCATCCGCAAGCCTCGGAGTCCCCTTCTCTTGCTTTTTATATTTTTTCCTTCTTTACTAGACACAGTTGTATAGGAATGATTTTGGTATTGTCATAGAGCTTATGACTTGTATTATGCGGGTTTTGGGCTACTGTATTCACACTAAGCTGTAGAGATTTCTCTTTATATATATTGTTAAGTTTGAATTTTTAAATTTTTTTCCAAGTCACTTATGCATGTTTGTTAGGCTTACCTAGTCTTAGATGCTAGGTGACATCATGTCATCCTACGAAGGGAAATTGGGGTTGTGATAGAAAAGGGTATATATTTAGGTAGTTGCTAAACAACATCACTCCTAACATATGTGAGGAATCAATGCGACATGTTTAAAGGAGGGTTTAGGAATGACAAAGCCTTGACGTGGTTATAGTCAGCGGTAAGATAGTGCCACTTTGCATCGCTCGGGAGAATATGTCTAGTAAATTGTTATAGTTTCTTGAGAGAGAATTATGGCACCTGAAGTGCTCACGATCAGTAGAGAATACTTAGTTGAAATTACAGGAGACGTAGCGGGAATTATTCTATTTTAGGCCTCCTTAACCTTTTCTCCAACTTCATCACTATTAGTTGATAATTTTACTACTTTCTAGTATTTGTTATTTAGTTAGCTGGAAATAAAGTGGGCGTGATCAAATTTTGGCGCCATTGTGTCATGACCCAAGTTCGCCCTCCGTGAACATGTCGTGACGGCACCTAGTCTCTACGACTAGGTAAGCCTAACAATTGGCGGAAGGAAAAAAAATGCAAAAAAACTAATAAAACTGAAGATAAACAATATAGAAGCGTTTAAGGTGCCACTCGGCAAAAACCAATACAATATCTCAAAAACTGAACAACTCCCAAAACTCAGAAATTCACGAATCACAAGCTATGGATACTACATAGTATTTTAACTCTAGAATGTCTAAATCAAAAGAAATACAGAAGGGCTATAACTACAAGAGAGAATGGAGAGGGACTCTTTGGACCGCGGACGCGGTAGATATACCTTGATGTCTCTGAAGAATCACCTTGACTAAAGGATAGTAGGGCTGAGTCGAAGTACCTGGATATGCACACGAAAAACATGTGCAGGAAAGGCATGAGTATACCACGATGGTACACAGTAAGTGCCAAGCCTAATTTCGGTCGATTAGTGACGAGGAAGGTCAGGGCCCTACCGGTTATATACATATAGATAAGGAAAACGAAACAGTATGAAGTAACACAGTTTAATAATAAGAATAACAACAATACAATAGAGAGAGAGAATCACAGAAAGAATATAGCTCAACATAAAGATAGCAACCAAGGATCTACCATGATACCATCATGTAATCTCCAAATGTAAATATCTAGTGGATCTCCAGGGTGTCGTCTCGCAGTCCAACTCATAGTGCGCGGGGGATCTACTTGAATCCCGGTCCATACTCCCAAATGTAAATATCCAGTACTGGGGGAATCTACGGGGTGCACTCCCATAGTTCCATATAATTGTGCAGGGGGATCTACTAGAATATAAATCTGTAGTCCCAGATAAACAAGCAGGGGGGGGGATCTACCGGGAAATCGCCTGTAGTCCCAAAGTAAACACACAGCAACAACATGAAGAATATTCAATTCAATCCAATTTCATACCAAGGTAAACATGTATTTCTAACCTAGCATGCTGCACAAAATTCAGATAAAGCAGTTTGGGCAAGTAAAGCAATTGAATCATTTAGGCATGCTTTCCTAAGCTAACAGTAGGCTTAAATTTCAAGTAGTGTAAACAGGGAAGAGATACACAATTATAATTACTTAATGAAAATCGGATTTTCAACAATTAGCACATGTACGCACTCGTCACCTTACGTACAAGGCATTTCATATATCATCAATACCAAATCCTAAGGGAAGTTCCCCCACACAAGGTTAGGCTAGCTACTTACCTCGAACCAGCTCAATCAACTCAATACCACGTTCTTGCCACGAGTACCCGACTCCAAATAGCCCAAATCTATTCAAAGTAATTGCATCATGTAAATATAACTTCAAGTAACTAATTCAACTAATTAATTCGAAGCTAACATGAGAAATTAGGAAAATCACCCAAAAAGCCTCCCCGGGCCCACATCTCGGAATCAGGTAAAATTTACAAATTCAGAATCCTCACGCTCTCACGAGGTCATACATACCAAAATTATTCCAATCTGACATCCAAATCTTGATCAAAACCACAGAATTAGGCCTAAGAACCTTTCCAAATTTTCTCC
Organism: Nicotiana glauca; assembly: GCA_026770625.1. Classification (NCBI taxonomy): domain Eukaryota; kingdom Viridiplantae; phylum Streptophyta; class Magnoliopsida; order Solanales; family Solanaceae; genus Nicotiana; species Nicotiana glauca. Next base: position 18,779 of record MU781142.1, read on the forward strand.
AAATTTCCACCCCAAATTCGAATTTAAAGGATGGAGATTTCTCAGAAATTAATCAAAACTGAGTAAGAATTACTTACCCAAAACACCCAGGTGAAAATCTCTCCAATAATCGCCAATCCCTGAGCTCCCAAGTCAATTTCCAAGGTTTTGAGTTCTAACCCTCGATTCTGCCCTTTTTCTGACCAGCGAATCTGCTTCAGCGTCCATGGGACCGCATCTGCTGTCCCACTTCTGCGACAAACGGATTGCACATGCGACTTTTTATTAAAGTCCAGCTTCCGCACTTGCGACCTAGTCGCAGATCCGGTGCCACTTCTGCGGTAACTGGGCCGCATCTGCGACTAACCCCAAATCGCCTCTGACCGCATTTGCTGTCCTCCAACCACTTCTGCGGTGCCGCACTGGCGGTCGCATATACGCAGGCCCTGTTATGACAGGTTCAGCTATTTTCAGATTTCTCCTAAGTCTAATTCAACTTTCATTTAGCACCCAAAACTCATCCGAGGCCCCTGGGACCTCAACCAAATATGCCAACCAGTCCTAAAACATCTTATGAATTTATTCCAATCCTTGAATCACATCAAACAATGATAAAACCACAAATCACTCTCCAATCCAAGCCTAAGGATTTCCAAGACTTCAAATTTCCTCTTTCAATCAAAAAGCCTATCAAACCTAGTCCGATTACCTGAAATTTTGCACACACGTCCCAAATGACACAACAGACCTACTCCAACTTTTAAAATTCCATTCTAACCCCAATATCAAAATCTCACTATCGAACCGGAGACTTCAAAAATTCAACTTTCGGCATTTCAAGCCTAATTAAGCTACGGACCTCCAAAACACAATCCGAACATGCCCCTAAGCCCGAATTCACCCAACGAAGCTAATGGAACCAACAAAATTCCATTCTGAGGACGTCTTCACACTGCTCCGACCATGGTCCAAATTCTAAAGTTTAAACTCTCATCTAGGGAATAAGTGTCCCAAAATACTCCGAAACTCCAAACGGATCCTCCCGACTAGTCACAATAGCAGAAATAAGCACGGGGAAAGCAGCTAATAGGGGATCGGGGAGTTCATTTTTAAAATGACCAGCCAGGTCGTTACATCCTCCCCCTCTTAAAACATTCATTCGTCCTCGAACGAGCATAGAGACATACCTGAAGTAGTGAAAAGATAAGGGTAACAACTATGCATATCCTGCTCGGTCTCCCAAGTTGCCTCCTCGACCGGCTGACCCCACTACTATACCTTCACTGATACAATATTTTTTGACCTCAGCTTCCGAACCTGCCTCTCCCATATCGCCACTGGCTCCTCAATGTAAGATAGATCCTTGTCCAACTGGACTGAACTGAAATCCAACACGTGCGACGGATCACCGTGATACCTCTGGAGCATCAAAACATGAAATACCAGATGAACTCCTACCAGGATGGGAGGTAAGACAAGCTCATAAGCAACCTCCCCAACACGCCGCAATATCTCAAAAGGACCAATAAACCTCGGACTCAATTTCCCCTTCTTCCTAAATCTCATAACGCCCTTCATAGGCGAAACTCAAAGAAGGACCCGCTCTCCAACTGTGTAGGAAACATCACGAACCTTCTGATCCGCATAACTCTTTTGTAGGACCGTACGGAGTCTATCATGAATCACCTTAACCTTCTCTAAAGTATCTTGTACCAAGTTTGTGCCCAATAATCTAGCCTTGCCCGGCTCGAACCAACCCACCGAGGATCTACACTGCCTACCATAAAAGGCCTTATATGGTTCCATCTGAATGCTGGACTGATAGCTGTTGTCTCAGCCAGTGGCAAGAAGTGATCCCAAGAACCTCCAAACTCCATCACACATGTACAGAGCATATCCTCAAGAATCTGAATAGTGCGTTCGGACTATCCGTCTGTCTGGGGGTGAAATGATGTGCTCAACTCTACTCGGGTGCCAACTCATGCTGTACAGCCCTCTAGAACTGTGATGTGAACTAAGTACCTCTATCTGAAATAATGGAAACTGCAATACCGTGTAGACGGACAATCTCCCAAATATAAATCTCCGCCAACCACTCCGAAGAATAGGTGGTACACATAGGAATAAAGTGCGCAGACTTGGTTAGCCGATCCACAATCACCCAAATGGCATCGAACTAACTCAAAGTCCATGGGAGCCCAACTACGAAGTCCATGGTGATCTGCTCCCACTTCCACTTCGGAATCTCTATCTGCTGAAGCAACCCATCCGACCTTTGGTGCTCATACTTTACTTGCTGATAATTGAGGCACCGAGCTACAAACCCAACTGTATCTTTCTTCATCCGCCTTCACCAATAGTGTTGTCTCAAATCCTGGTACATCTTCGCGGCACCCGGATAGATGGAATACTTTAAACTATGGGCCTCCTCTAGAATTAATTCCCGAAGCCTGTCAATATAGGGTACATAAATCTGATCCTGTATAGTCAATACATTGTCATCACCAATGGTAACATTTCTGGCATCACCTCGCAAAACCTTATCCTTGAGGACAAGCAAATGAGAGTCATCAAACTGATACTCCCAGATATGATCAGACAAGGAAGACTGAGAAACCACACAAGTAAGGACCCGGTTGGGCTCCGAAAGATCCAATCTCACAAACTAGCTGGCTAAGGCCTGAACATCCATCGCCATCAGCCTCTATGCTACTAGTAGATAAGCCAAACTCCCTAAATTCTCCGCTCAGTGACTCAAAGCATCAGCCGCCACATTAGCCTCGGCCGGGTGATATAAGATAGTGATGTCATAGTCCTTCAGGAGCTCTAACCACCTCCTCTGGCTATGCCGGTGATCAGTATAAATCTCACAAGGCACCCCGTACAAATAATGGTGCCATATCTTCCAGGCATGAACAATATCAACTAACTCAAGATCATGGACATGATAATTCTTCTCATGTACTATCAACTATCTGGATGCGTAGGAAATCACCCTACCGTCCTGTATCAATACTGCTCCAAGGCCAATCCCCGAGGCATCACAATAGATAGTATAAGACCCCGAACCGGTATGCAATATCAAAACTAGAGCTGTGGTTAAAGCTGTCTTGAGCTTCTGAAAGCTCTCCTCACACTCTTCCGTCCACTAGAATGGAGCACCTTTCTGGGTCAGCCTGGTCATAGGTGCTGCAATGGATGAAAATCCCTCAACAAATCAATGGTAATAACCCGCCAAGCCAAGAAAACTGCGGATCTCTGTAGCTGAGGATAGTCTGGACCAACTCTACACTTCTTTCACTTTCTTCGGATCCACCTTTATCCCTTCACTAGATACCACGTGACCCAAGAATGCCACGAAATCCAACCACAACTCACATTTCGAGAACTTAGCATATAATTTCTTTTCTTTCAAAGTCTGAAGCACTGTCCTCAAGTGCTGCTCATGATCTTCCCGACTTCGAGAGTATACCAGAATGTCATCAATAAAGACAATGATGAACGAGTCAAGATACAGCCGGAATACATTGTGCATCAAATACATGAAGGCTATTGGAGTATTGGTCAGTCCAAATGACATAACAGGGAACTCGTAATGACTATACTGAGTTTTGAAGGCAGTCTTTAGGATATCTAACTCCCGAATCTTCAACTGATGAGAGCCTGAACGCAAGTCGATCTTATAAAACACACGAGCACCCTATAATTGATCAAACAGGTCATCAATATAAGGCAAAGGATAATGGTTCTTCACCATAACCTTGTTCAACTGGCGATAATCAATACACATGCGCATAAAACCATCCTTTTTCTTCACAAATAAGACAGGAGCACCCCAAGGTGATACACTGGGCCGAATGAAACCCTTATCAAGAAATTCCTGTAACTGCTCCTTTAATTCCTTCAACTCAGGAGGAGACATACGTTACAGAGGAATAGAAATGGGCTGAGTGCCGACAATATATCAATGCCAAAATAAATATCTCTATCGGGTGGCATGCCCAGAAGATCAGCTAGAAACACATTAGAGAAATCCCGTACAACTAGGATTGAATCAACTGTTGGGTATCGATACTGACATCTCTCACATATTCTAGATATGTGCCACACACCTTATCAACCATACGCTGAGCCTTAAGGAACGAAATAACTCTACTAGAAGTATGATCTAAGGTACCCCTCCACTATACTCACGGTACACCTGGCATAGCCAGCGTCGCGGTTTTCATGTGACAATCAAGAATAGCATAATGGGGCAACAATAGTCCATTCCCAGGATAACATCAAAGTCTACCATGCTGAGCAATAGCAAATCGGCTCTGGTCTCAAAACCACTAAGAGCAATCAAATATGACCGATAAACACGATCCACAACAAGAGAATCTCCAATCGGAGTAGAAACATAAATAGGAGAACTCAAAGAATCTCGAGATACGCCTAAATGCGCGGCATAATAAGAGGACACATAAGAATAAGTGGAGCCTAGATCGAATAAAACCGACGCATCTTTATGATAGACTAGGCTAATACCTGTGATAATAAAATCGGAGGCGACAACCTCAGTACGGGCAGAAAGGGCATAGTATCTGGTCTGGCCTCCACCTCTAGGGCGACCTCTACGTCCCCGACCTCTACCTCTAGCTGGCTGAGTAGGTGGGGTAGAAACTAGTGCTGTGATCATAGCCTCAGAACTCTGCAGAGCGTGCTATGGCTGAGAAGTTTGTGAAGGTACACCTATCCCAAGTCTAGGGCAATACCTCGCCATATAGTGTGTGTCACCATACTCAAAACAAGCTCTAGGAGGATGTGGTGGCTATGACTGGCTCAGGCCATGTCTGCTAGACTGACCACTAAAAGCACCCAGTTCAGAAGGCGCACTAGATACTGGAGGTGCATAATAAGGCTCCTGAGGTCTAGGAGGAGCTGGAATACCACTGGCTACTGGAAGAGCTGAGTGAATGGGGCGACTCATTAACCCCTACCATGATGAACTGTAGCTGGGGCACGGGCACCAGAATAATGGCCCGACTCTCGAGACCTCTTGGCCTCCCTCTCCTTTCTATCCCGAGAATGCATAACCTCTACTCTCCTAGCAATGCTCATTACCTGTTGATAAGAAATATCCATATCCAACTCCCCAGCCATACTAGACCTGATGCTGGGAATGAGCCCCTCAATAAACTGGCGGACCTTCTCGCGAACAATATAACCAAAGCTGGTGCATGTTTAGCCAAGTCAGTGAAACTGACAGCACACTCTTAGACAGTCATAGTACCCTAGCGCAAATGCTCAAACTCTTCACGCTATGTGTCTCTGAGGCTATGAGGAACATACTCTCTTAGGAACATATTTGAAAACTGAGTCCAAGTCAGGGAAGCTGCCTCGTCCGAACTGTCTAACTCATAAGCATGCCACTATTGATAGGAGGCTCTTCGAAGCTAGAAGGTAGTGAAGGAAACCCCATTCGATCTTGATATACCCATGGTACGGAGGATACGGTAGCACTCATCTACAAATCTAAAGCATCATCTGATGATAGTCCACTGAATGTAGGAGGCTGATACTTCTTGAACCTCTCAAGCCTCTTCTGCTCCTCCTCTGAAGTTACTACCCTATCCTCAGGAAGAACTGGGGCTACAAGCTGTGCTGGTATAATATTTGGGACCTACTCAACATGCACTCGCTACTCAGGAGTGCGGGCAGGGGGAGTCTGTGCTCCTCCCTTGGACTAGGATGTGGCTGCAATAAGGGGAAGCAACTCTACCTGAGCTAGAGTGGTATACATACTCATAAAATGCGCAAGAGTCTCCTGGAGAGCTGGAGTAGTAGTAGCAGTAGGCGTGTCATGCGCCTGGGCTCCAGCTGGAAGTGCTGGTGGCTTCTCGATAGCAGCTCGCGTGGGTGCTCTGGCTGCACCGCATGCATGTCCTCGGCCTCTACCCCGGCCCCGACCTTCGACAACTCTCGCAGGGGGCGCGAGTGTCTGATCACCTTCAGTAGCACATGTCCTCAGCATCTGTGAGAGAATAAAAGACAGAAGTTTAGAATTTCGATATAAAAAATCTCGCACGACAAGGAATTCAAATGAAGTGGAATATTCTTAACAGTTACATAGCATCTCACATATAAGTACGGACGTCTCCATACTAATCCACGAGACTCTAATAAACCGACTTGTGATTCATTACTTCTATAAACCTAGAGCTCTGATACAAACTTGTCATGACCCAATTTCTCCCTCTGTGAATATGTCATGGCGGCACCTTGTCTCTACGACTAGATAAGCCTAACAATTTGTGGAAGGAAAACAAAATGCGGAAAAACAAATAAAACTGAAGATAAACAATATAGAAACATTTAATATGCCGCTCGGCATAAACCAATACAATATCTCAAAAGCTGAACAACTCCCAAAACCCAGAAATTCACGAATCGCAAGCTATGGATACTACATAGTGTTCTATCTCTGGAACGTCTAAATAAAAAGTAATACAGAAGGGCTATAACTACAAGAGAGAATGGAGAGGGACTTCTCGGTCTGCGGATACGACAGATATATCTCGAAGTCTCTGAAGAATCGCCTCGCCTCAAGGATAGTAGGGCTGAGTTGAAGAACCTGGACACATAAAAAACATGTACAGGAAAGGGCATGAGTACATCTTGGCGGTACCCAGTAACTGCCAAGCCTAACCTCGGTCGAGTAGTGACGAGAAAGGTTAGGGCCCTACCGATCATATACATATACATAAGAAAAATGAAAAAGTATGAAGTAACATTGTATAATAATAATAATAATAATAATAGTAATAATAATAATAATAATAATAATAATAATAATAATAATAATAATAATAATAATAATAATAATAATAATAATAATAATAATAATAATAATAATAATAATAATAATAATAATAATAATAATAATAATAATAATAATAATAATAATAATAATAATAATAATAATAATAATAATAATAATAATAATAATAATAATAATAATAATAATAATAATAATAATAATAATAATAATAATAATAATAATAATAATAATAATAATAATAATAATAATAATAATAATAATAATAATAATAATAATAATAATAATAATAATAATAATAATAATAATAATAATAATAATAATAATAATAATAATAATAATAATAATAATAATAATAATAATAATAATAATAATAATAATAATAATAATAATAATAATAATAATAATAATAATAATAATAATAATAATAATAATAATAATAATAATAATAATAATAATAATAATAATAATAATAATAATAATAATAATAATAATAATAATAATAATAATAATAATAATAATAATAATAATAATAATAATAATAATAATAATAATAATAATAATAATAATAATAATAATAATAATAATAATAATAATAATAATAATAATAATAATAATAATAATAATAATAATAATAATAATAATAATAATAATAATAATAATAATAATAATAATAATAATAATAATAATAATAATAATAATAATAATAATAATAATAATAATAATAATAATAATAATAATAATAATAATAATAATAATAATAATAATAATAATAATAATAATAATAATAATAATAATAATAATAATAATAATAATAATAATAATAATAATAATAATAATAATAATAATAATAATAATAATAATAATAATAATAATAATAATAATAATAATAATAATAATAATAATAATAATAATAATAATAATAATAATAATAATAATAATAATAATAATAATAATAATAATAATAATAATAATAATAATAATAATAATAATAATAATAATAGTAATAATAATAATAATAATAATAATAATAATAATAATAATAATAATAATAATAATAATAACAATTACAACAGGGATAGAGAGAGAGAGAATCACAAAAAGAATACAGCTCAACACAGAGATAACAACCGGGTATCTACCAGGATACCGTCCTGTACTCTCTAAATGCAAATGGTAATCATGTATTTCTAACCTAGCATGCTGCACAGAATTCAGATAAAGTATTTTGAGCAAGTAAAGCAATTGAATCATTTAGACATGCTTTCCTAAGCTAACAGTAAGCTTAAATTTCAAGTAGTGTAAACAGGGTAGAGATACACAATTATAGTTACTTAATGAAAACCGGATTTTCAACAATTAGCACATGTACGCACTCGTCACCTTACGTACAAGGCATTTCATATTTCATCAATACCAAATCTTAAGGGGAGTTCCTCCACACAAGGATAGGCAAGCCACTTACCTCGAACCAGCACAATCAACTCAATACCATGTTCTTGCCACGAGTACCCGAATATAAATGAACCAAATCTATTCAGAGTAATTGTATAATGTAAATATAACCTCAAGTAACTAATTCAACTAATTAATTCGAAGCTAATATGCGAAGTTAAGAAAATCACTATCACGACCCAACTCCCAAACCCGATCGTGATGGCGCCTCTCGTGAAGGCAAAGCCAGCCAGAACAACGCAACACCTCCTTTAAAGCATTTAGTTAACATTAATAGTTCTAACACATGCGTAATATAACAAAGAGTGCGGTAATAGCAATAATAACGACACATCCCGAACCAGGGTGTCACCAGTCATGAGCTACTACAGAATTTCTATAAGTCTACAAAACAGAATGTCTGATACAGAAGTCTGGAATAACTGAAATAGCATAAAATATCGGAGTCAAGGGGCGTCAACAGCTACCTCGAAGCTCCGATCTTGCTGCCTGATCTGGGAAGTATGTCAGTGCTCAGGTGCAGACTATGCTAATCCTGAATCTGCACGCATGGTGCAGGGAGTAGTGTGAGTACTCCGACTCAGTGAATAATAATAATAAATAATAACCGAAAATAAGAAATCACATAACTACACAAAGTAATTCTATATCAGGCAATAAAAGCAGTAAAACAGTAGAACAATTTAGAATCAAGTGAAATCTCCTTTTTAAATAAATCAGGTAAAGCAACAAGTAAATAGTGAGTAGAAATCTACCCCTCGGGCCCAGCATCAATCGCTCAGAACAGTATCAGCCCCTCAGGCTCAGTATCACATCACTTAGAACATTATCAGCCCCTCGGGCTCAGTATCACATCACATGGGTACCCGCGCTCACTGGGGGTGTACAGGCTCCAGGAGGGGCCCCTTACGGACCAAGCGCAATATCAAGCCACCTCGTGGCATATAAAGCAAGGCCTGAAAGACTTCTCACATCACACTCAAGGCCTGAAAGCCTCCTCACTTATCACTCGAGGCCTGAATGCCTCCTCACAATACACTCGAGGCCTGAAAGCCTCCTCACATCACGCTCAAGGCCGGAAAGCCTCACTTAGTCCAAAAAATATCATAAGCCCTTCGGGCATCAATAAAATAATAGTTCTCAGCCCTGACAACAGTGAAATTTTAGTAAAATCTCACAATTCAATTAAAACGGTTGAGTTCGCAAAACAGTATAATCATTAGGACTGAGTTCAAATAACGTGTCAAAATAGTGAGGAAATAGTGATAACAATCACCGAAGGATTCAAATAATCGGCATTAAACCCAAAACGTGGCAATAAGCCCAAATCACAATGATAATCAAATCAACTTAGCCAAATACGCGGTAAAATATCAAACAGGACGGACCGAGTCACGATCCCTAGTAGTAAACAACCCCGCGCTCGCCATTAAGTGCGCATATCACCTCAATATAGCACTATGTTGTGCAAATCCGGGGTTTCAAACCCTCAGGATATCATTTACTATCATTACTCACCTCAAACCGGCCAAAATCTTAGCTTGCTATGCCCTTGCCTAGCAAATCGACCTCCTCGCGCATCGAATCTGATCAAAACCACAATGAATACGTTACAATAGACTAAGGGAACATAACCCAATCGAAAAGACTCGAAAAATATCATAAATCACAAAATTTGCAAAATCCGAGCCCCGGGCCCACTTCTCGAAAAATTAAAAAATTAACATCACCGGATTCCTTATCTAGCCACGAGTCTATACATATAAAGATTACCAAAATCGGAGTCCATTTTACCCCTCAAATTCCACTTTGAAATACCAAATTTCCAAGCCCTAGCTTTACCCTCTTTTGATGAATTTCCACAAATTTCTATGTTTATTCTACCATTAAATCATGTATTTAGGTCAAGTAACTCACCTCTAATCACACCTAGTCGAAATCCCCTTCAGTTTCTGTCCAAGAGCTCTCAAGCTTGCTCAAGAATGGTGGAAATGAGACTTGGTTCGCGGATGAAATGTCTAATAAAAACCTTCTGCCTAGGCTTATTTTTCTCTATGCGAACGTGGGGGACCTCTCACATTCGCAATGAACAAAATCCACCTCTGCCAAAAATACCCTTCACGAACGCGGTTGCACCCACGTGAACGTGAAGGGCAAAAGCCCTGGAACCCAACTCCTTATACGCGAGCGCGTATGCCTTCACGCGAACGCGATGACTCATCACCTGATCCTTCCGCAATCGCAATGACCATGACGCTAACGCGAAGGCCAAAATGCTGGTCCTGAAATTCCCTTCTACGCGTTCGCGACTCACCAACGTGAACACAAAGACCAATACTTCTGCAAGAAAATAGCTGGAAAACCTACAATCTTCAAAGGCCAAAATTGGTCCGATTGACCATCCGAAATCACCCCGAGGCCCCCGGGACCTCAACCAAAAGCACCAACACACCTTAAAACATCATTCAAACTCACTCCAATCATCAAAACACATCCAACAACGCTAAAATCATCAATTCTCACCGAATTCAAGCATAAGTTTCTCAAAAACTTCCAAAGTACGCATTTGATCAAAAACCCGACCAAAACACCTACGAAAAACTTGAAATTTTGTACACACATCCAAAATCACCTAACGAAGCTATAACTACTCTCGGAATTCCTTTCCGACCTCTGATCAAAATCTCACCTATCAACCGGAATTCGCCAAAATACTAAATCACCAATTCAAGCCTAATTCTACACCGGACCTCCAAAATCAATTCGGATCACACTCCTAAGTCAAAAATCAACCCCCGAAGCTAACCGAATCACCTGAAATTGCATCCAAACCCTCTAACTCAATAGTCAACATTCGGTTGACTTTTTTCCAAAAGAAGCCTTCCTTTAAGAGACTAAGTGTCTCATTTCCATCTAAAATCAATCCAATTCAACTCATTCACCCAAGACTCCTATAATGAAACATAAGGAAGCAGAAAAATAGGGGAAACGGGGCGGTAACTCACGTGATGATGGGCCGGGTCATCACATCCTCCCCAACTAAAACAAACGCTTGTCCTCGAGCGGGTCAAGAAACATACTTGGAGCCTCAAACAGGTGAGGATATCTGCTCTGCATCTCCCACTCAGTCTCCCAAGTAGCCTCCTCCACGGGCCGACCTCTCCACTGCACCTTTACCGAAGCTATATCCTTTGATCCCAACTTTCGAACCTGACGACCCAAAATAGCCACTGGCTCCACATCATAGGTCAAATCATCATCCAACTGAACAGTGCTGAAATCCAATACATGAGACGGGTCCCCAACATACTTCCGGAGCATAGATATATGAAATACCGGATGCACACCCGACAAGCTTATAAGCCACCTCCCCAATCCTCATAAGTACCTCAAAAAGGTCCAATAAACCGCAGACTCAGCTTCCCTTTCTTCCCAAACCGCATAACACCCTTTATGGGCGAAACCTTCAGGTAGACCTTCTCACCCACCATATATGACACATCATGAACTTTCCGGTCCGCATAACTCTTCTGACGCGACTGTACTGTACGAATCCTCTCCTGAATCAGCTTCACCTTCTCTAAGGCATCCTGAACCATCTCTGTCCCCAATAACCTAGCCTCGTCGGGCTCGAACCATCCAACCGGAGATCTACAATGCCTTCCATACAACGCCTCATACGGAGCCATCTGAATGCTCGACTGATAGCTATTGTTATAGGCAAACTCGGCAAACGGCAAAAACTATCCCACGAACCCCCAAAATCTATAACACAGGCACGCAACATGTCCTCCAATATCTGAATAGTACGCTCGGACTGCCCGTCCGTCTGAGGATGAATTGTTGTGCTCAACTATACATGCATACCCAACTCTCGCTGAAATGTCCTCCAGAACTGGGAAGTGAACTGAGTACCTCTATATGAGATAATAGACATTGGAACTCCATGCAATCGAACAATCTCCTAGATAAAGATCCCTGCTAGCCTCTCCGAAGAATAGGTAGTACAAACCAGATTGAAGTGCATGGACTTGGTAAGCCTGTCCACAATCACCCAAATCGAATCGAACTTCTTCAAAGCCCGAGGGAGACCACTCACAAAATCCATAGTAATCCTCTCCCACTTCCACTCGGGAATAATCATTCGCTGAAGTACATCGCCCAGACTGATGCTCGTACTTTACCTACTGACAATTGAGACACCGAGCTACAAACCGTACTATATCCTTCTTCATCCTTCTCCACCAATAGTGCTGCCTCAAATCCTGATATATCTTCGCGGCACCCGGATGGATGGAATACCGTAAGCTCTGGGCCTCCGCCAATATCAACTCCTGAAATCCATCCACATTGGGTACACAAATCCGGCCCTGCATCCGCAACACACCATCCTCATCAATGGTCACATCCCTGGTATCATCATGCTGAACACTGTCCTTAAGGACAAGCAAATGTGGATCATCATACTGGCGCTCTCTGATGTGATCATACAAGGAAGACCGAGAAACCACACAATCCAACACCCGAGTAGGATCCGAAATATCTAATCTCACCATCTGACTGGCCAAAGCCTGGACATCAACTGCAAAGGGCCTCTCCCCAACTGGAATATACGCCAAACTCCCCATACTAACCGCCTTTCGGCTCAAAGCATCGGCCACTACGTTGGCCTTTCCCGGGTGATACAGAATGGTAATATCATAGTCCTTAAGCAACTCTAGCCACCTCCACTGCCTCAAAACAAGGTCCTTCTGCTTGAACAAATGTTGAAGACTGCGATGATCAGAGAAAACTTCACAAGATACACCATACAAGTAGTGCCTCCAAATCTTCAAAGCATGAACTATAGCAGCCAACTCCAAATCATGCACAAGGTAGTTCTTCTCGTGGGGCTTCAGCTAACAAGAAGCATAAGCAATAACTCTACCCTCCTACATCAATACACATCCGATCCTAACTCTCGAAGCATCACAATATACGGTATAAGAACCTAAAGCTGATGGCAACACCAACACTGGAGTCGTGGTCAAAACTGTCTTGAGCTTCTGAAAGCTCTCCTCACACTCGTCTGACCACACAAATGGAGCACCCTTCTGAGTCAACTTGGTCAGGTGCGATGCAATAGAGGAAAATCCTAGAACAAACTGGCGATAATAACCTGCCAACCCAAGGAAACTACGAATCTCTATGGCTGAGGTCGGTCTAGGCCAACTCTGCACAGCCTCTATCTTCTTTGGGTCGACCAGAATACCCTCGCTAGACACCACGTGCCCCAAGAAGGCTACTGAGCTGAGCCAAAACTCACAATTGGATAACTTTGCGTAAAGCTTCTTCTCCCTCAATCTCTGCAACACAACTCACAAATACCGTGCATGCTCCTCCTGGCTATGCAAGTACACCAGAATATCATCAATAAAAACAATAATGAATAAATCCAGCTACGACTGAAATACACTATTTATCAAATGCATGAACGCTGCTAGGGCATTAGTTAGCCCAAAGGACATAACAAGAAACTCATAGTGCTCATATCTAGTCCTGAAAGCAGTCTTCATAATATCTGAATCCCTGATCTTCAACTGGTGATATCCCAAACGTAGATCAATCTTGAAGAACACCCTCGCTCCCTGAAGCTGGTCAAATAAATCATCAATACAAGGTAGGGGATACTTGTTCTTCACTGTTACTTTGTTCAATTGCATGTAGTCAATGCACATTCTCATGGTGCCATCCTTCTTCTTTACAAATAGAACGGTGCACCCCACGATGACACACTAGGCCGAATGAACCCCTTATCTAGGAGTTCCTGAAGCTGATCCTTCAATTCTTTCAACTCCGCTGGTGCCATACAATATGGAGGAATGGAAATGGGCTAAGTGCCCGGCACCAGGTCAATACCAAAATCAATGTCCCTGTCCGGTGGCATGCTCGACAGGTCTGCAGGAAAAACATCGGGAAACTCCCTCACAACTGGAAAAGAATCAATGCTAGGAGTCTCGGCTACCACATCACTCACGAATGCCAAATATGAAAGACAACCCTTCCCAACCATATGCTGGGCCTTTACGAATGAAATCACCCTGCTAGGAACATAGTCAGTCACACCACGCCATTCTATCCTCGGTACACCCGGTATAGCCAGAGTGATTGTCTTAGCATGATAGTCTAGAATAGCATGACACAGAGATAACCAGTCCATGCCCAAAATAACATCAAAATCCACCATGCTCAATAGCAATAGATCAACTCGGGTCTCCAAACCCCCAATAGTCACCAAACACGATCGGTACACATGGTCTACAATAACAGTATCGCTCACCAGGGTAGATACATGAACAGGTAAAGAAAGACGCCCTCGGGTCATGCCCAATTGATGAGCAAAATATGAGGACACATCAGAATAGGTGGAACCAGGATCAAATAAGACAGAGGCATTTCTCTGGCAGACTGAAATAATACCTATAATGACATCATCTGGGGCAATAGCATTTGTCCTGCCCTGAAGAGCATAAACATGAACCTAAACGCTGCCTGATTGGCCTCCCCCTATGGGGCGGCCCCTGGCTGCCTGACCCTCACCCCTAGCTGGCGGGGCAGGTGCTGAAGAAATTGGACTAAAAGACGAGGGCTGACCCCTCTGCTGAGATGAGCTAGCAGCTCGACAAGGACACTGCCTCCATATATTCCCAAACCCTCCTCACTCATAACAACTCCTGGGTCCTGGAGAATGGGGCTGAAGGGAACCCCTCGCCGGAATGACGGGCTGATACACTCAGCCTAGAAGAACCTTGAGCAGATGGAGCACGAGACGAATTCTATGCTGGAAGAACGCTGAGGGATGGCTGACTCTGCTGAGAACCCTGATAACCACGACCTGAAGATGCTCCACGATGCTCGGAATAGGCTGACTGAGCGGGCCTGAAAGAAAAGACCCCTACCCTGCTGAAACTGGCCCCTCGAAGGAGCACCACTATAACTGCCAGAACCCGAGGCCTCTTGGCCTCCCTCTCATTTCGATCCTAGCGGCGAACCGACTCAATATCTCGAGCTATATCCACCACCTCCTCAAATGAAGCACCCAACACTCTCTCTCTAGTCATAAGAACATGGAAATAATAGTTAAGTCCATCCACAAATCTCCTGATCCGCTCACGATCAGACAGAACCATCCAGATGGCATGACGAGCCAACTCTGAGAACCTTATCTCATATTGAGACACAGTCATATCTCCCTGTCCTAGCCACTCAAACTGCCTACACAGCTCCTCCCTACGGGACCGCGGTATATACTTCTCCAAGAAGAGAGTGGAGAACTCCTGCCAAGTCAAAGGTGCTACACCAGCAGACTTACATTGCTCATATGCATCCCACCAAGCTATACGAAGGATACGCTGACACCTATCAAGAAAACCCTTGGCATCCTCGCCCTAAGCTCCACTAAATGTCGGAGGCTGGAGTCGACCAAACCTCTCAAGACAACGCTGCTTATCCTCGGGCATAACTGGAACCCGGAACTCCTATACTGGAGCAACTGGTTGAGCTGGAGGTGCCTCTAGAGTCTGTAATCCCTGCAGTACCTGCTTAGGTGTGCGAACAGCAGGGGTCTGATTGTCTCCCCCGGCCTGTGAAGTAGCTGCTGCTGCTGTGGTGGCTGAAACCACTTGAGCCAGGCCCATGCAAACTGTCAATATCTGGGCCAATGTCTCCTGAAGACCCGGAATCACAATGGGCACAACTGGTGCCTGAACTGGTGCTGCTGGAGCCTGGTCCTGAGGGAAACTAGAGAATCCATAGGTGCTGCCCTTGCTGCTCTGCCTCTACCACGACCACGACCAGGACAGCGTCCACAGCTTCTGGTAGCCTCAGTAGGTGGTACTGGTGGTCGACCATCACGTCCGGCAGTTCGTGTCCTCGCCATCTGTGAGAGAATAGAACAAATAGAAGTTTAGTACTCGGGTCAACAAGTTCGCACAACAGAATTTCAAGAATGTGAAGTTCTCCTAAAAGGTTTTGCAGCCTTCCAAGGATAAGTACAGATGTCTCTGTACCGATCCGCGAGACTCTACTAAACCAGCTTATGACTCACGAGACCTAGTAACCTAGGCTCTGATACCAACTTGTCACGACCCAACTCCCAAACCCGATCATGATGGCGCCTCTCGTGAAGACAAGGATAGCTAGAACAACACAACACCTCCTTTAAAGAACTTAGTTAACATTAATAGTTCTAACATATGCGTAATATAGCAAAGAATGCGGTAATAGTAATAATAACGAGGGAAAACCATCCTGACACAGCCCAAACTGGGGTGTGACAAGTCATGAGCTACTACAGGATTTCTATAAGTCTACAAAATAGAATGTCTGATACAGAAGTCTGGAATAACTAAAATAGCATAAAATATGGGAGTCGAGGGGCTGCGGACGTCAACAGCTACCTCGAAGCTCCGATCTCGCTGCCTGATCTGGGAAGGATGTCACTGCTCAGGTACGGACTTTGCTAATCCTGAATCTGTACGTATGGTGCAGGGTGTAATGTGAGTACTCCAACCCACTAAGTAATAATCATAAATAATAACCGAAGATAAGAAATCTCATAACTGCACAAATTAATTCTATATCAGGCAGTAAAAGCAGGAAAACAGTACAGAATTAAGTGAAATCTCCTTTTTAAATAAATCCGGTAAAACAACAAGTAAATAGTGAGTAGAAATCTGCCCCTCGGGCCCAGCATCGTTCAGAACAGTATCAGCCCCTCGAGCTTAGTATCACATCACTTAGAACAATATCAGCCTCTCGGGCTCAGTATCACATCACATGGGTACCTGCGCTCACTGGGGGTGTACAGACTCCGAGAGGGGCCCCTTACGGCCCAAGCGCAATATCAAGCCACCTCGTGGCATATAAAACAAGGCCTGAAAGCCTTTTTACATCATACTCGAGGCCTGAAAGCCTCCTTAGTTATCTCTCGAGGCCTGAATGCCTCCTCACAATACACTCGAGGCCTGAAAGCCTCCTCATAATACACTCAAGGCCTGAAAGCCTCCTCTCATCTTGCTCAAGGCCTGAAAGCCTAACTCGATCCAGAAAATATCATAAGCCCTTCGGGCATCAATAAAATAATAGTACTCAGCCCAGACAACAGTGAAATGTCAGTAAAATCTCAAAATTCAATTAAAACGTTTGTGTTTGCAAAATAGTATAATCTTTAGGATTGAGTTCAAATAACGTGTCAAAATAGTGAGGAAATAGTGGTAACAATCCCCGAAGGATTCAAATAATCGGCATTAAACTCAAAACGTGGCAATAAGCCCAAATCACGATGATAATCAAATCAACTTAGTCAAATACGCGGTAAAATATCAATCGGGATGGACCGAATCACGATCCCCAGTAGTAAACAACCCCGCGCTCGCCATTAAGCGCGCATTTCACCTCAATATAGCACTACATTGTGCAAATCTGGGGTTTCAAACCCTCAGGATATCATTTACTATCATTACTCACCTCAAGCCGGCCAAAATCCTAGCTCTCTATGCCCTTGCCTCGCAAATCGACCTCCTCGAACGTCGAATCTGATCAAAACCACAACGAATACATTACAATAGGCTAAGGGAACATAACCCAATCAAAAAGACTCGAAAATTATCATAAATCACAAAATTTGCAAAACCCGAGCCCCGGGCCCACTTCTCAAAAAATTAGAAAATTAAAATCACCGGATTCCTTATCTAGCCACGAGTCTATACATATCAAGATTACCAAAATCGGAGTCCATTTGACCCCTCAAATTCCACTTTGAAATACCAAATTTCCAAGCCCTGGCTTTACCCTCTTTTGATGAATTTCCACAAAATTTCTATGTTTATTCTACCATTAAATCATGTATTTAGGTCAAGTAACTCACCTTCAATCACACCTAGTCGAAATCCCCTTCAATTTCTGTCCAAGAGCTCTCAAGGTTGCTCAAAAATGGTGGAAATGAGACTTGGTTCACGGATGAAATGTCTAATAAAAACCTTCTGCCCAGGCTTATTTTCCTCTATACGAACGCGAGGGACCTCTCGCGTTCGCAATGAACAAAATCCACCTCTGCCAAAAATACCCTTCGCGAACGCGGTTGCACCCACGCGAACGCGAAGGGCAAAAACTCTGGAACCCAACTCCTTATATGCGAACGCGTATGCCTTCACGCGAATGCGATGACTCATCACCTGATCCTTCCGCGATCACGATGACCATGACGCGAACGCGAAGGCCAAAACACTGGTCTAGAAATTCCCTTCTACGCGTTCGCGACTAACCAACGTGAACGCGAAAACCAATTCTTCTGCAACAAAATAGTTGGAAAACCTGCAACCTTCAAAGGCCAAAATTGGTCCGATTGACCATCCGAAATCACCCCAAGGCCCCTGGGATCTCAACCAAAAGCACCAACACACCTTAAAACATCATTCAAACTCGCTCCAATCATCAAAACACATCCAACAACGCTAAAATCATCAATTCTCTCAGAATTCTAGCCTAATTTTCTCAAAAACTTCCAAAATATGCATTTGATCAAAAACCCGACCAAAGCACCTCCGAATAACCTAAAATTTTGCACACACATCCAAAATCACCTAACGAAGCTAGAGCAACTCTCGAAATTCCATTCCGACCCTCGGATCAAAATCTCACCAATCAACCGAAATTCGCCAAAATACTAACTGCACCAATTCAAGCATAATTCTACAGCGGACCTCCAAAATCAATTCCGATCACACTCCTAAGTCACAAATCATCCCCCAAGATAACCGAATCATCGGAAATCACATCCGATCCCTCTAACTCAATAGTCAACATCTGGTTGACTTTTTCCAAAACAAGCCTTCCTTTAAGAGACTAAGTCTCATTTTCATCTAAAACCAATCCAATTCAACTCATTCACCCAACACTCCTATAATGAAACATAAGAAAGTAGAAAAATGGAGGAAACAGGGCGGTAACTCACGTGATGATGGACCGATTCGTCACAATCACCCAAAAAGCCTCCCTGGGACCACGGTTCGGAATAGCGTAAAATTTACAAATTCAGAATCCTCACACTCTCACGAGTTCATACATACCAAAATTATTCCAATCCGACATCAAAATCTTGATCAAAACCCTAAAATTAGGACTAAGAACCATTCCAAATTTCCACCCCAAATTCAAATTTAAAGGATGGAATTAAGCATAGATTTGTGGAAATTAATCAAAACCGAGTAAGAATTACTTACCCAAAACACCCAGGTGAAAATCTCTCCATAAATCGCCAATCCCTGAGCTCCCAAGTCAATTTCCAAGGTTTTGAGTTCTAATCCTCGATTCTCCCCTTTTTCTGACCAGAGAATCTGCTTCTGCGGCCATGGGAGTCCCGCTTCTGCGACAAATGGACTGCACCTGCGACTTTTCATTAAAGTCCAACTTTCACACCTGTGACCTCTTGTCTGCAGATGCGGTACCGCTTCTGCGGTAACTGGGCCGCATCTGTGACCAACCCCAAATCTTCTCAGACAGCATCTGTGGTCCTCCAACCACTTCTGCAGTGCCGCACT
The DNA here is from genome assembly GCA_026770625.1 of Nicotiana glauca. Taxonomy (NCBI): domain Eukaryota; kingdom Viridiplantae; phylum Streptophyta; class Magnoliopsida; order Solanales; family Solanaceae; genus Nicotiana; species Nicotiana glauca. The sequence goes on from MU781142.1 coordinate 38,612, forward strand.
TGCGGTCTCATACATGCAGGTGCGGCTATGACAGGTTTAGCCAACTTCAGATTGCTCCTAAGTTCAATTCAACTACCGTTAAGCACTCGAAACTCACCCGAGGCCCCCGGGTCCTCAACCAAACATGCCAACCAGTCCTAAAGCATCATAAAAAATTATTCTAATCCTCTAATAACATCAAACAACGCTAATACCACAAATCACTGTCCAATCCAAGCCTAAGGATTTCCAAGACTTCAAATTTTTTCTTTTGATCAAAAAGCCTATCAAACCTAGTCCGAATTACCTGAAATTTTGCACACACGTCCCAAATGACACAACGGACCTACTCCAACTTTCGAAATTCCATTCTGAACTTAATATCAAAATCTCACTATCGAATCAGAAACTTCAAAAATTTGACTTTCGACATTTCAAGCCTATTTAAGCTACGGACCTCCAAAACACAATCCGAACATGCCCCTAAGCCCGAATTCACCATATGGATCTAACGGAAACAACAAAATTCCATTCTGAGGACGTCTTCACATTGCTCCGACTACGGTCCAAATTCTAAAGCTTAAACTCTCATGTAGGGACTAAGTATCCCAAAATACTCCGAAACTCCAAACGGATCCTCCCGGAAAGTCACAATAGCAGAAATAAGCATGGGGAAAGCAGTTAATAGGGGATCGAGGCATTAATTCTGAAAACAACCAGACAGATCATTATGCATTGTCAGGGAACTAACGATGTAGTTATAACTATAACTATTGCTTGTTTTCAAGTTTGAATTTTTATTATGTTTTTTTTTCTTGTATTTTTTAATGTTACTTGTTGATTGGAGAAAGATGAAATCTTGGAATTTTGGAAGTTTCAATGTTGGTAATGCTATGATCTTCCTTATCCTTTCCTAATCCCTTATGATGATTGTTCTACCTTTTTTGAAGTTAATAGGAATAAAGAACCTGAGGATGCTGAACTGTAGAAGATCATGGATATGTTAAAATGCCTTGTGGAATAATATGATAAGAAACCACTGCAGATACAAAGGCAAGAGGCAACTATTCGCAACTTATAGATACAAGTGAGTCAACTAGTTGAACCTTGTAAATGCAACAAATTGACATTTGTGGATAGTATCCACGAAGAGCATGAATTAGCGGCAGAAATAGACATTATAATGGACGAGCTGAGAGCAGAATATGACCAAACCAACAAACTAGAATTGAGTTATGTCGACATTGAAGAAGTGGGGCTAGATTTAATGGAGGACCTTACAAATATAATTTTAATTGATTCTGGTTTGTGTCAAGAAAAGGAGGTCGGTAAAAAGTTGAATTTTCAATTTGAGTGCATTGGTCCTCACTCCAAACATTTTTCAACACGTATTCAGAAGGATATGGAAATTGATCTGTAGGAGCACCGATGCAAGAGTCAAAAGAAGAGGTAGATGAGCCCTATATTATGAAATTTTCAAGGCCTTCAAGGCAAGGTGACACTTTTCGGTTGAAAGCCTAAAAGTGCATGAAAAAATATATAATTTTTGGCTTATATCACCAAAGAGCATAATCATAAGTTTGAATCAAAACTTGGGGTTCAATTCATAAGCTCGGGGTGGAGGCAGAAAGTGATTCATACCATGCCGCGATTTTAAATTAGGTGCTTGTTGGGAGGCAATCCAACTTTACTATTTTTTAATTGTAATTTTTTTAAATTATTTTTAATTATGGTTTTAGTATTATTTTTATTTTTGTAGAAATAGGAGCATATGAAGCAAAGCCAGTGGAACAAAGCAAAAGATAGCAAGATGGCTGGAACTAAGTATGGGGATGCCCGCACAAAGGACCAATGCCCGAGATAAATCTGAGTATCCCATAAGTTGCTAATACTTCGGCATTTGTCTTACCAATGAGTTCCTTTTATCCTCTTGTTATTTTTGGTGTGTATTAGGAACAATGCACTATTTTAAGTGTGGGGTGGGAAGACTGACTAAGTGATTTCTTGTGCTATGTTATATGTGTTAAAAAATAAATCAGAAAAAATAAATATAGGTGAGATAATCCCTCTTGGATTTTCTTATGACACCGGTTCTTTTCCAAGAGTTGATTTTTTTTCCTTTCAACTGGTTGAATTTAGGTAGATTTTATTTAAACCTTAAAACAAAATTGGACTTTTTTCGATGATGGACTTCCTAGATAATTTTCTTGAGGGTATTAAAGTCTAAACACAAATAAAAAAAGATAATCTTTTCTTCTTTTTGAACTGATAATCGAATAGGAAGAACTTGAGTATTTATGCTTTTTGACATGTTTTATATCGGGGCTTGTAGTTGGACCATTTGCGTTGAGCACTTTCTTCGTGATTCTTGTGATCATATGTCAATATATGTAACTTTATTTGACTTTTGGTCTCATCTTTTGACTCATATTATGTACTTTCTATGTGGTTGAATTTTATAATGACTGCACCAGTTGCATTAACTTGAGAGTTGGGTCTAAGCCGTCCTGAGTAAGGCATGTGTATTGTGTGAGGTAAGATATTCAGTTGTACTTTGTGTCGTCCCTGGCTAGTCTAGAACTTGCCCTGTGTGAATTGAACCGAAATAGGTAAGCTTTGTGACTCTAGGAAATGATATAGGCTTTTCTTTGATTGACCTTTGAGCTACTTGCCAAATCAGTGCTCAACAACCTAGCTTCCCCAGGCTCAAACTAACCAACCAGAGACCGACATCGTCTCCTATATAAGGCCTCATATGCAGCTATCTGGATACTCGACCAGTAGTTTTTTGTATACAAGCACTACTAGAGGTAGAAACTTATCCTACTGGACAATGAAATTAATAATGCAGGCTCTCAACAAATCCTCTAAGATCTGAATGTTCTGCTCCGACTGCCTATCTGTCTAAGGGTGAAAAGTTTTACTCAACTCCACCTGTGTGCCCAATTCACACAGCATGGCTCTCCAAAAATACGATGTAAACTAAGTGCCAAGATCCGAGATGATAGACACCGACACACTATGAAAGCAGACAACCTCCTGATATAGATCTTAGCTAACAACTCTGATGTGTACGAAGTCATAACCAGAATGAAATGCGTAGACTTGTTCAGTCTGTACACAATGATTCAAACATCATTGAATCTCCTCAAGGTTCCTGGCAAACATACCACAGAGTGCATAGTGATGCGCTCCAACTTTCACTCTAGCATCTCTAACCTCTGAAGCAAACCACCCGGTCTCTGATGCTCATACTTGATCTGCTGACAATTCAAACACCTAGCAACATATCCCACAATGTTCTTCTTCATCCTTCTCCACCATTAATGCTGCTTCAAATTACGATACATCTTCGTAGCACCTGGATGAATAGAATACTACAAACTATGATTCTCCTTAAGAATCAACTCTCTCAAACGATCCACATTAGGAATAGAAATCCGACCCTAAAACCGCAATACCTCATCATCATCAATTGCCACCTCCTTAGCACCACCATGTTATACCGTGTCCTATAGGATAAGCAAATGTGGATCGTTATATTGACTAGCCTTAATGTGTTGTCATGCCCCAAAATCGAAGAGCGTGACTGGTGCTCAATCGAGTAAACTCGACTGAGCAAACCTGTCAGATTTCATTCTACCCGAACTAGTTCACAAATAAAGAAGAGATGAACTCCATTTATCAAATTCTGAATGTATTTCATTATTACTTCCTGTTCATCCCATTAACAACTTCATTCATATTAACAAGATATTTAAGTTTATAGATTTAATGAAAAACATGTTTTAGCAAAAACAACCATTTCTAGTTCAATTCCCAATATCAAACACAACCCACAACCTGTCTACGGAGCCTCTCAATACAACAAAAGAGTAATAGGGAAATACTGGCAACAAGGCTCTGGCTATACATCAAAACATGATAACAAAATGAACAAAAGACACATGACATGACCTCGGGATGGTATGTGGCTTACCAAGTCTGCTGGGAAGAGAATACCACTGTCACTGGCTAATGCCGCCCGCTGTGGAACCACCTGTATCATTTAAAGATACAGCGCCACCGGCAAAATGGACGTTAGTTCCGTCGAATAACACTAGTATGAATAACTAAAGGTCCTCTTTCAAAATAGAATGTTCATATAAGCCAATACAACACATAGATTCATCAAGTCACAATAAACAATATCCAAATAACCAATTGAAACATAACGATTTTTGAAGTATGAAAATATTGTATATATATTTTTTTGTTAGGAGATCATTAGTAACAATAATCCATCGTATTTGTTAGCACAGAGTCCAATCATGTCCGATCAGCTAGGACATCTCCCCACAGACAATGTGGTTTGACATTATGATGTGAAAGAAAGTTGTTTCAAGAGTAGTACCATTATGTGTGCAACAAGGAGTCTGATCTCCACCCAATCAGCTAGGCCGCCTTCCCACATATGCCGTGTGGGTTGGGTTTTTCTTTTCAAATTCATAGGTATCAGTTTTATCCCACTTTGGGTGAATAATCATAATTTTCCCAATATTTTAATTTCATCTCAAATCACTATCCACCCCAAGACCGGCACGTATAGTTTCAGTTGTGGGCCTTATGACCCACCCTTCCTCGGCCTTGCTAATGATACTCCCAAAAACATTTTTAGTTTAATTTTCATACAAAGATAACACATATATAGAAATGTATTCATCCCTGAATCTTTCACATTGTACAAATATTTATTAGTATATTCAACCATCCACATTAATAATATTCTCTTGGATCTTTGGGCCTTTCACAAAATTCATTATTCATGGCACGCTGGCCACATTCTTATTCCATACTTTCACTTCTTTTAATTTCAAGGATCATCACCAATTACCAACGTACAAATTATTCTAGAAATCATATACCTCAAGTTCATTAGCTATGGAAACTTTAAACACAAAATGTTTATTCCCAAATATTGGGGTATACCAACCAGCAATAGATACACAATAAAAGTCATAAACAAGCAATACACCAACTATTCTTGAATTAATCTTTCCCAATCACGACAATGTAGAGTTTCAACACCGGAGTATGTAAGAACTCGAATCACAGTGAATACATTATAATACAAGGCATTAGTTAAAACAACAACTTATGGGCATGAATTGAGTACCAAAAGCTTTTAGGCAATTTGGTACACATAATAGCAATTAAGAGTATTAAGCATATTGAGTTTTCCTCACCCAATTGGTATACAAGTTTTCATTTAATGTACAACTCAAGCCATATCCTTTTAATAGGCAAACCATACTTTAAACATCTATCTTTCTATATAAGTCTCTTTCAGATAATCAAGTTTATGAGTTTATAGGGGATAACTAGGAAATATAGCGAATAGGGATTTTGAGCCAATCATACTTAAACTTACGGAAATATTATGGAATTCAATTTTGAGAGAGAAAGTTTAGTCAACATACCTTGTTGAGATTTTCCTAAGTTACTACAATGCCCTAACACCTCTAGCGATAATAATCTATAGGAAGATAACAAAAATTGATTAATAATTCGAAAGATCCTCATAGTACAACTCTCTTAGGGATTTCATCAAGCTCCTAACATGTGAAATAGACTACAAGGTTCTATGATGGAAACCCATTCTTTCCTCAACTAATTTCAACAAGAAACTATCCAAAAATAGTTCATTAAACCCACATACTACAACCTAGTGCACATGCATGGCTTATTTCTAACCCTACCATATATTTGAAGTTTTAACCTCTTCCATGAAAGCTTTAGAAATAAAACTTACCCGGATGGATGATAATCTATTGGCTAGCTTCCTTGACTCTTGCAGATTTGAACAAGATTGGGCGATTTGGAGTGCTAGGTTACCCCTTTCTCTCTAAATATTGCTCTTACCTCTTTCTTAAATGATCAGAATATCGTCCCAAATGAAGCCCCTAATGCTATTTATCAAAATGGGGTCAGGTTATGAAAATAAGAAAATTAACCTTCTGAACTCGGGTTTGGCGGTCTCATGATGGACCGCACAATTGGTATGTGGGTCGCACAATGCATTGCATAATAGATGCCTCTAAATGGGCTTCACTGGATAGGTCTGCGACCATTTTGCGGTCGCATAACCACTTCTGCGATCGCAGAATTGGCCGCGGAATGGGATTTCGCTAGCTTTTGGTAATTTGGTCATCACTTTGTGTAGGAGTTTCCAAATGACGAACGGTTTGAAGCGTTAGAAACTAGACTCGAAAATCTTTCATTTTATAGTTTGTTATCACATAAAACCTTATATATATGTATATATGCTCGTTCAAAGTTTGGTCTTATGCGTATTCATTAGAAATTGTAGTCTATCATGCAATTCTTCAACTTGAATTAGACTTAGGACTCTCCTTAGACCCCAAATAACTTATGATATGACTTATACACTTATTACCATATCCAATCGATATACATCATATTAAACTTATTACCATATCCAATCGATATGCATCATATTAATAATCGTCGTTCGTACACAAAATAAAATAATTAGCCTACCTTGGCACCACAAAATCTTACATTACTTAGTGAAATTTTTCCGGGGCCTTACCTTCTCCCCCGCTTAGGATCATTCGTCCTCGAATGAGAACTAGAGTCCGCCCCAAATACTTAACATAATATATCTCTTTCTTCACATACCTCAAGCCCTTAAATTTTGACTAACTCTCAAAATTTTCAGAAATTTCGGCAGAGTCTCCTTGGCAATTGGGACCAAAACCATCCTAATAGCACATCGACAACTCAAAGAACCACAATGTATATATCAATAACACTAATCTCAGCATTACAAGCATTACGTTAACATTATGATACCTGGACATTTGAAACGAACTACAAATTTTTAAATCATAACACCTAGAAGGTACCTCTTAACTCAAATCCAATTGCTATACAATCAAGCAAAAATATTTTCTTTCAACAACACTCTTGGTCTCAAAGTAGCCTCTTCGACTTACAAACTTTTCCATAACACATTCACGGAAATATTCTCCACTCCCATCTTATCTAACAAGGATGACAAATAGATTTCCCTCATAAGCCAATTATCCATTAACGTCACCTTCAGTAGTTTCCACAGGGATTATACATAAGGTATCTTCAACTATTTTCTTAGACATAGGCACATGAAAACGCAGGGTACATGGAGGACAGTAATAAGGATACATCATACTCATAGTTCGTCCTACTTCTTTCATGATTCCACAAATCCAAAAGTGCATTACACCTATTTTACCTTTATTAGCAATTCACATAGTATCTTCGTGGAGAAAATATTGAGAACAACTTACTTACTTTCTTTAACTCTATATCTCTATGTCGGTCACCCGAATTAAACCCTTGGCGACCTTTAATCATTTCTCTATGATGGGCTAGAATGAATATGACTATAGAGTTCCTACCCAATATGATTGATCATGGAATAAGGCTTCCTTTTTGACATGCTTGAGTGTAAACCCTCAATATATTACTATAAGAAGGAACAATGAGGTCCGAGATTGGACCAAAATTATTTAAGAATTCACCAATGTGCTGAGCAAAGTAATTCATGAGGTTATATATCCAAAAGATACGAAGCTTACTACTGATAACGCTAACAAGATTAATCATTGTTGATGACATCATTGATTTGACAAATGAGGAATAAAGTTAACTAGTACAATGGCAATAGAAATCATTAAGGATGAATATTCAGGTACGTGACCCCAATCGTCTCTTGGGGTGTAGGGAAAATCAGTTTATCAAAGATGAGAATACTCTGGCACCTTGAATGTGATATGGGTTTCAAAATATATAAAGTTGAATTACACTTCTAACATTAACTGGCACAAGGAATCTATGCCACAAGCCCATGATGATGAAAAAGAAGTTGAACACTCATGAGATTATCATAATTCAAATAGCTTAACCCTTCCCGATAATTGATCCTATACGAGAGAACTAAAGATACAACAACTTATCTTCCAAATCAATATGCTCATGATATGTGACAAAATCTGAAAGATCTAATTTCAACCTTTCACGAGTGAAACCACATAGCTAAGACATCTAAATATTGGGATGAAATTATGTATTGGTTGGAGAGAACGAAAATTTTTGCTATGCGCTAGACATGTTTCTGCCATATTAACTCTAAAGGTGTAATACCAGGCCACTTCATGGGAAACTACAATGCTAGGAACAAAGTGATCTGCTCACTTTGGGATGATCTAACTGGGCATGAGAGTCATACTACAGCAGGAAAACAAAATATCTTCCGGTGACGGACTTGTGAAAACCTCTAATTTCTCATAAACTTATACGGTCAACCGACCACTTCAACTGATATGCACACGTGATAGCAGCTGAGATATGCTCTCGTGTTACTAGACGGGGGAAAAGGTTTCATGGTAATATAAACAAACGAACACAGTGATTGTTCAAACCATAGGAGACATATACAACGAAGAGAGAAAGAGTGGCTTAAGAAGGATCTCAACACTGGGCTACATTACATTGAATTTGATAGGTTTGCTTAGGTAAACTTTACGATGGTTCATGCAAGACGATGTAATCTATTTGAATAAAAAGGTTCTGTAAGAAATTCCTCAGGTGTAGTTCCTTGTTGGGAGTTTAGGGAAGCAAGTGGAACACATTACCCTAGGATTATGACTCAATTTAAGAAATCATTATAGGAATCGATTTCTCAAGAGGTCGTAAGTAAGATAACTGTGATAAAGAGGCTCCACGAATGGTATGCCTCAATCGAAGAGTAGATATAAAGAATGGCTCATAAGGTTGTCCTAACTTTATCCCAAGTCTCATAGCAACATAAGGATTAACATATGATAAAGGCGAACTGGAATCAATAAGAGCATATACAACCACGAGATTGAAAAGTCGTTATACCTGTAACAACACTTGGAAAAGCCTCTGACCTTTGATGCCTCCTCATAGCATAGAATCTGCTAGGCCCTCTAGAGCTCCAAATACCAGCTCCAGCTGATCCATGCCCTGCAGGCACTGTAGTGACCTGAGCCGGGAGAGGCGTTATGGATGAAGTAGTTGTAGAACTGACTGTCTGTACAACAGCCCTACCCCTGCTCTGGCAAGATAAATAAAAATCTATCTGAAGGTGACCCTCCATACCATACTTGTAGCATATATTGGTACCATAGTGACATACTCCCAGATGACATCTCCCACACTTCACACAACGGGGATGAGGTACACTAAACTAACTCGCCCTACTGAGCTGATATTCACCCATTTTGCATACATCATAGACCCCCCTTTTATCCTTCCTCCAAGCTTCTAATATGGGAGTAACCATTCAAATAATAGTTTGTTGTGTGGGCCTTTGGAATTGCCCAGAACCACCCCAGATGCAGTGCTAAGCATACTCAGAACACGAGGTGATATGTTCCTTCGCACATGCCGGGCAGAACGAGATAGGTGTACCCAACCTAGGACATTTATTCTTCTTGTGCCCCATCTTTCTACAACCGTAACATATCACAAGAGTCATCCAACATCTTCCCAAGTGACACTTCTGGAAAAATGAACAATCCGGCTCATTAGCACACACAACCCTCTTTCGTTTCTTCGATGCTCCCACCACACGATTATGTATTGTGGTGACATTGGTAGGAACAAGTACACTTCCCTTAGCAGCAAGTTCTTCCAGTTCCTCCGCGACTTGATGTATCCTCCCTACGAACTCTTGTGCAATCTCCCTTAGATTCAATGGCGGGGTTATTCCTTCCTCGTTGCTTCGAACTTGTGGATTACTCATCTGGAAAATGGGACATAACGAGGAGATTAGCTCCCTATCTTGAGCTCTATCGCACGATAAAGAATATCAAAGAAGGGTATCATTCCTAAATGTCTAAGTGGCCTCCAACTTATAGATGTGGTCGACAACACACCGATAAGAAAAACTCTACTAGACACGGCTCCGAGACATCCTAGGACACTTTAAAACCTTAGGCTCTGATACCATATTTTTCACGCCCCAAAACCGAGAAGCGCAACTGGTGCTCAACCGAGTAAACCCGATTGAGCAAGCCTGTTAGGTTTCATTCTACCCAAACTAGTTTAGAAATAAAGAGGAGATGAACTCCATTATCAAATTCTAAACGTATTTCATTATGACTTCCATTTCATACCCATTAACAACTTCATTCATATTAACAAGATATTACAAGTTCATAGATTTAATGAAAAACATGTTTTAGCCAAAACCAACATTTCTAGTTCAGTTCCCAATATCAAATACCACCCACAACCTGTCTACGGAGCCTCTAAATACAAAAGAAGAGTAATCGGAAAATGTTGGCAACAAGTCTCCATCTACACCTCAAAACATGATAAGAAAATGAACAAAAGATACATGACATGACCCCGAGAAGGAATGGGGTTTACCAAGTCTGCTGGGAAGAGAATACTGCTATCGTTGGCCGATATCGCCCGCTGTGGAACCATCTGCATCATTTAAAGATACAGCGCCCCCTGCAAAAGAGACATTAGTACCATTGAATATCACTAGTATAAATAGCTAAAAGTCCTCTTTCAAAATAGAATGTCCATATAAGCAAATACAACACATAGAGCCATCAAGTCACAATCAAAAATATCTAAATAACCAATTGAAACATAACGATTTTCAAAGTACCAAAATAGTGCATATATATTTTTTTGTTGAGAGAAAATTAGCACCTATATTCCACTTTCTTTATTAGCATGGAGTCCGATCATGCCCAATCGGCTGGGCCATCTCCCCACAGACAATGCAGTTTGATATTATGATGCGAAAGAAAGTTGTTACAAGAGTAGTACCACTATGTGCGCAACATGGAGTCTGATCTCCACCCGATCAGCTAGGCTGCCTTCCCACATATGCAGTGTGAGTTAGCTTTTTCTTTTCTAATTCACAGGCATCATTTTTATCCCACTTTGGGGGAATAATCACAATTTCACAAATATTTCAATTTCATCCCAAATCACAATCCACCATACACCATTACATGTAGTTTCAGGTGTGGGCCTTATGACCCACCTTTCCTCAGTCTTGCTAATGATACTCCCGAAAATATTTCTAGTTTAATTTGTACACAAAGATAACACATATATAGAAATCTATTCATCCCAGAATCTTTCACATTGTACAAATCTTTATTAGTATATTCAACCATCCATATTAATAATATTCTCTTGGATCTTTGGGTCTTTCACAAGATTCATTATTCATGGCACGTTGGCCATATTCTTATTCCATAATTTCACTTCTTTTAATTTCAAGGATCATCACCAATTACCAACGTACAAATTATTCTAGAAATAATATACCTCAAGTTCTTTAGCTATGGAAACTTTAAACATAAAATGTTTCTTCCCAAAGATTGGGGCATACCAACCAGTAATAGATACACACATCAATGTCATAAACAAGCAATATACCAATTATTCTTGAATTACTCTTTCCCAATCACGACAATGTACAGTTTCAACACCGGAGTATGTAAGAAGTCGAATCATAGTGAATACGTTATAAGACAAGGCATTAGTTAAAACAACAATTTATGGGCATGAATTGAGTACCAAAAGCTTTTAGGCAATTCAGTTTTCAAAGTCGTTTTAAAACAGTTGAGTCGAGGCTCAACTATTTCACATTTTCTCATTTCATAGGCATCACTAGGCACAAATATGACTTAAGTTCTTGGCACGTTATCCACACTCTATTTCCCCAATGCGTTTAATTCATTTTAAAACATCTTTATAGATTATCAATAACTAGACACACTCAATCAAGGCATTTGGTACACATAAGAGCAATTAAGAGTATAAAATATATCGAGTTTTTCTCACCCAATTGGTATACTAGTTTTCAATTAACATACAACTCAAGCCATACAATTTTAGTAAGCAAACCATACTTTAAATATCCATCTTTTGATATAAGGCTCTTTCGGATAATAAAGTTTATGAGTTTATGGGGGATAACTCGGAATATAGAGATTAGAGATTTTGAGCAGATCATACTAAAACTTACGGAATGTCACGACCCCAGTTCTCCCTCCATGAATATGTCGTGATGGCACCTAGTCCCTATGACTAGGTAAGCCTAACAATGCGGAAGGTAACCCAATATTGCGGAAGAAAGTAAATAATACTGGAATAGTAAAATAAAAACGGTGTTTAAGGTGCCGATCGGCACATACCACAACACTTCTCGAAGCTAGCAAATCTCCAAAAACCCGGAAACTCACAAATCAAAAGCTAAGCGATACATAAGAGGCTCTGACTCAAGAGTATCTATACAAAAGAGAAATACAGAAAGGGTTATACTTATTACAGCAAGCTAGAAAAGGACTCCTCGGTCTGCGGACGTGGCAGATATACCTCGAGATCTCTACCGATATGCCTCCTTCCAAGGCTGACAGAACTGAGTGGGAGTACCTGTATCTGCACAACAAAAATGTGTAGAAGAGTAGCATGAGCACACCACAGCAGTGCCCAGTAAGTATCAAGACTAACCTCGATGGAGCAGTGACGAGGAACAGTCAAGGTACCTACCGGTCGATAAACAGAATAATCATAGGAATAATGGTAACGACATATAAATACGTAAGGACTGCATGAATGACCAAAAATGCTACAATTCTTAACATGGAATAAATACAATAATTAACAGCAAGAATATAATAAACGATGCTACAAAACGACGGCGGAATCATAAACCAGTTTCCTAAGGTCACAACACAGCAGGGGGAAAGACAAGTTAACATCTCATATCCTACAATGATGTCCACAAAGGTCTTATTCAATTCTTTCCAGAAATTTCACCAAGTCTCGGATAACCACAACTCATAAAAGGCCAGCATCTGAATTTAACAGATGGGCATCCCGTGCCCCATCAACCTCATGGTCAAGCTGACAACTAACGGGCCAACCAGGGCCACTCACACAAATATAATAGACAATGAGGGCGTACCTCCAACCTTAGGAAAAATTCGGAGGAATTCATCTCTAATAGGAGTGTTCAACTACGTGTATGCTTGTGCAAGTGTTTCTAACAAAATTCTACCAGTTAGCGAACATGAAAAAGGAGGATGGACTGCAGGTACGATGTTTCCTCACAACTCCCAAGCGATAACGCTCACACAGGTAGACAACCCACAACCACAAGATAAAACAAATAGAAATGCCTCTACCGGCTGTCACAACTCTATACAATCAATCCCTGACATAACCCCCCTTATTTCTCCACGTGTGTAATAAATAATATAATATGCACCGCCTTATTTCGCCACACGTGCATAACAATGTCCCACCTTATTCTGCCACATGCGCAACCTATATATAAGCATATAATATATCCCGCCTTATTACGCCGCATGAGAAAAACATCAATAACAACAACCGCATGGTAGAAACCTCGTGCATCACAGTAGCAACCACCACACGGCAGAAACCTCGTGCATCACAATATCAACAACCACCGCACGGTAGAAACCTCGTGCATAACAATATCAACAACCACCGCACTACAGAAACCTCGTGCATCAAAATATCAACAACCGCACGGCAAAAACCTCGTGCATCACAATATCAACAACCGCACGGCAGAAACCTCGTGCATCACAATATCAACAACCGCACGGCAGAAACCTCGTGCATCACAATATCAACAATCGCACGGCAGAGACCTCGTGCATCACAATATCAACAATCGCACGGCAGAAACCTCGTGCATCATAATCTCAAGTACAACACAATAAATTACAATATATATACAGGAACAAAGCAAGAGAATCAACTCAAGAAATTCCGCTCACCAAAAGACAGTACAACTAACTCACAAGGAATAACCGCAACAGGGAAATACTAAGCGCAATAAGAACAACTCAGCGAGGGAGAAAAAATACTATGAAGCAACGATTCCATAATACGTAATTCAATAACGAGGGAGTTAACATAAGTCACATAAATCTCAATAAGGAAATATCAACTAAGCATGGGGTATTTAACTTCTTTTCAATTAGGGCCAACTCATTACATGAGAAATAGTAATAATGATTTCCAATTTAAGGCGGGCAGTTAGGAAAGATAACATGGTTAGATAAGAGTAAATGTCTTCAGTTAAACAAGTAAAAGTCAACTAGACAACAAGAATAAACCAAAAAGGGCAATAAATTCCAAGTAAGTCATGTAGAAGTTAAACTAATAATAGGAAACTCAATTGTATCAAGAACAACTCCATATTCGATGATTTCAAGGATCTAAGACCCTAAAAGGGAAAAATTTTCCACAAATAAATCCGAGCACGCACTCGTCACCTCGCGTACAAGGAATACAATCAACAAAGAAGACTCAAATCCTAGGGGAAGTCCCCCACACAAGGTTAGACAAGATACTTCGTCAAACCTGCTAAAATCAACTAGCAACCACGTTCTTGCCATGAGTTCTCGACTTCAAATGGCCCAAATCTATTCAATTAAATCACACATTGTAATTAACATCTCAAGCAACTGATTCTATTATTTAATTCAAAGCTAAAGCGCGAAATTAGGTAAAATAACCAAAATGCCCCTTAGGCCAACATCTCGGAATCGAATACTTTTTATATTTTCAGGACGCTCGTACTCTCACGAGTCTAACCATACAAAAATCTCCCAAATCGGAGGTCAAATGCCCACTCAAAACACAATAATTAAGTCTAAGAAGTTTCATCCAATTTTCCCCAATTTTGACCTTGAATTCGAATTCTAATGGTGGATTTAACTAGATATTGATAGAAAACAACTAAATGAGGTTAAAGAAACATTACCCACTGATCTTCTCTTCAAAATCCACCCAAAATCGCCTTCTCCCGAGCTCCCAATTGATTTTCCTACTTTTTGAAATAAACCCTCGGATTATCCTATTTCACACCAGTGATTTCCACTTTTGCGGTCCCGCTTTTGCGTAAAAACAACCGCTTCTGTGGTTTCCTTAAACTTCCCAATTTCTGCTTTTGCGGTTCTCACATCGCAGAAGCGAGTCCGCTTCTGCGGAAATTCCTTCGCTCCTGCGGCTCCTGCCCAACGGTCCTCCATCGCTTTTGTGGCTGGTAAGCCGCTTTTGCAGCTCCGCTTCTGCGGTTCCCAAGCCGCAAAAGCAAAAATATCAGTAGCCCTGCTGCAATTTTTCCTTCTAATTCCAAACTTTGCCCGTTGGGCATCCGAAATACACCCGGGGTCCCCGGGACCTCAACCAATCACATACAAAAGTCATATAACCTAACACGGACTTGCTCGAAGTTCCAAATCACATAATACAACATCGAAACGACGGATTTAACCAAAAATCAAGCTTATGTACTTCCAAATCTTCAAAATATGCTTTCGATCAAAAACCTAACCAAATCACATCCGAATGACCTGAAATTTTGCACACACATCCCAAATGACACGATGGAGCTAGTGCAATTTCCGGAATTCCATTCCGACCCTCGGATCAAAAACTCACTATCAGACCGGAGACTTCGAAAATTTAACCTTCGGCATTTCAAGCCTAAATTAGCTACGGGCCTCCAAAACACATTCTGAACACGCTCCCAACCCCGAAATCACCTAACGGAGCTAACGGAACCATCGAATTTCCAT